>RXID01015532.1:0-20732 GCA_005019695.1 Trichopus zeylanicus subsp. travancoricus | reverse complement strand
ACAAATTCTTTGTAGTGACCACAAAAATTGGATTTTTTTTCATATGAATATATCCAAATTTTAAAATCAAATATGAATCATCCAAATTGACAACATAAATAAAAAATTATAACTTTACTAGTTTTGAGGAGGCCGCTTGAGGGAGGACCTATAAGATCTTGCGGAAAGCAAGGGGTTGTGTTCATGACTTGAACGACAGAGTGACCGTGGTGGGTGAGCCACGATGAGCCACGATGGCCTCTCAACTGGGAAGAGAAAATGATTGAGATAATGATATCGTAAGAGACAGTAAAAACTTTCACCAAAACCATTGAAAATTTTAAATTAAGACCGTTTGTTCAATAATCTTGAAATACCATTTGAAACTACCAAAGTTGTTTGTTTGAGCGGTTGTTAGTTAAAAAACTAAATTTGATCAAAACTTGGGAAGAATAGAAACTTAAATATTATTAGATTATAGCTCAAATATAAATTTTAGGTGGGCTAAAATTACAATCGAGTTGACAGAAAATTCAGCTTGATTGGTACTTAAATTATTGAAAAATTTAGCTATAATTAAATTCAGCCCAAAGTTGATTAAAATTTTGAATTTTTTTTTATAAATAGGTCCCTATAATAAAATAATATTTATAGAAAAGTTATTGGCCAAGTTTTTCTTAGAAGTGGATTCTTATGATGAAAATTTTTACGAAAAAATCCATAAAATTCTTTAAATTAGAAATTAGTCTCACAAAATCTAAGACTTGCAAAAAGCCCCTTCGAAATTTGTATTTATAGATAGATCCTTAGGGAGTTTTCTAAATTTACAAATGAACCCTCAATAAGATATTAAATTACAAATTTAATATTTTTGTAGATTACAAATAAACCCCTCAAAGGTTTTAATTTCTTAATTAGTCAAAATTTCATTAATTTACAAATAAAACTTTATCTTCTTTGAAAGTCTTTAAACTTTACAAATTAGTTCTCACAACCTATTTTACACATAAGTCCTTGAATTTATAAAAAAATTCCAAAATACTGGAAACAAAAAAAAAAGAAGAAAATATTGCCCCTCAAATTTGCTATATTGTAAATGAATTCAACTCGAGCAATCATCAGAATCGTTATCCATACAATCAAATAAGATATCTCATCAACATCCAACAAGCAAATCATAATATCCGATGATTTAAAATTTTAAATCACAATCTTATTATCCAACGACAACTATAAGAGCCAGAGAGGTCTTGCAAAGGGAGAGGAGAGATCAGAGTCAGAGGACACAAGAATGAAGAGAATAATGGGAAGATCGAAAATTGAATACAAAAAAATTGGTAAGTTTTCTTTCACTTTCTTTATGTTGCTTCTGATCCTCCTTTCTCTGTCCTTTGCGAGCTTGAGAACTGTTCATTTTCGTTGCCCCGCCACTTTCGGCTAAGATTACTGCATCTCTCACCAAGTCCCATAGGTCCTACTGCACTGTCAAGTTCAAACGTCCGAATCCCAAGTTTGGGTGCCCAAATCCTTTCACATTCGTCTATCACCTGCTACACCTCCTCCTACCAACGCTGCTGCCTACCAACCACCCTGGTGCTCTTTGGCCTATACCTAGCTGCTCACGAGTTGGTCTCCACCACTAGGCTATCTCCAAGCCTTATTGGGCCTACTTTTCATGCCATCAGCTAGGGGTGTGCACTATTCGGTTTTAACCGAACCGAACCGACCGACCGAAACCGAATAACCCATTCGGTTCGGTTTATTCGGTTCTCGGTTCGGTTTCGGTTTTGAAAAAAAAAATTTAAATTTCGGTTCGGTTTCGGTTTCTGATTTTTGAAAATCGTAAAAACCGAACCAAACTGAATTATATATATATATCAATATACTGCGGTTTTGGTTTTAGTTTTGGTCTCATCGGCTCGAACAGACCGGACCGCCTATATAATCTCCGTTTTTAGCAGAGCGGTTCGCGACTTCGCCGAGCCGACGCCTGCTGTTCTGCTAACCCTAACCCAAACCCTCTCGGCGCTCTCGCTCTCGCTCTCGCCAGTCGCCGCTCTCACTCTCGCCGCTCTCGCTCTGGCTCTCACCTCTCTCACTCTCACCGCTCTCGCTCTGGCTCTCGCTGCTCTGGCTCTCGCCTCTCTCGCTCTCGCCACTGCGGACCTGCGGTGTTGCGCCTTCATCCCTCCAACTTTCGTCCACCCCCGGACGCCCCTGGCCCTCCTCCTCTGAGGACTGAGGCTCTGAGTCCTGACGCGGCGACGCCTCTCTCTGGTCGACGCTCTGAGTTTCAATCTCTCATTTTTCTACGAGTCTACGACGGATTAAGCTGCAAGGTGAGGGTATTTAGGGTTGATTTTTTGTGAAATTAAATTAGGGTTTTTTGATTTCATACGATTTTATTGTTAATCCTTTCGTCCACGGTCCACCCCCGGACCACCCCCCCTCCTCCTCTCCTCTAAGGCTCTGACTCTCAGTCCCAACCCCTCAATATCTCTCTGGTCGCGCTCTGAGCTTCAATCTCTCATTTTTCTACAACGGATTAAGCTGTAAGTTGAGAGTATTTCGGAAATTATGAAATTTAGGGTTGATTTTTTGTGAAATTAAATTAGGGTTTTGTGAAATTAGGGTTCTACAAAGGCATCATCGGGATCAAATTGCAAGGTTAGGGTTGAATTTTGTGAAATTAAATTAGGGTTTTTTGATTTCATATAATTTAATATGTAATTCTGTATTTTTCTATTGACAGATGTTGAACCAGGATGACAGTCAGCAGCTTTCAAGCACAAATCCAGTAATTCCAAGTCCAATGCCAATTTCTGCCTCGCAGGAAAGTTCTGCGCCTATGGCTATTGAAGTTGCAAATGAGGGCAATGTATCTACGTCTACGTGCAGTACAAAGCAGCCAAGCAGGTTGATGCCTGAGGGGAGACATCTTCGTTTTTGATGATGCATTAAAGCCATCTGAGCCTCTTGAATTTTTGCTTTATTTGAGGTTTTTTTTGTCTTTGGTGTTTTGATGCAGAGGTGTTCCAATGGTCCTCTACTCTGGTTCGGTTCGGTTCGGTTCGGTTTGGTTTTAACCGAATGCACACCCCTACTCGTAGCAATGGCATGGTTGTTTGGATGGCCTGTGAAGGCAACCACTACCTACCATTCGCTCACGGGGACAGCCAGAGAGGGAATATGACAGTATGACCCTCTTGGAATTGTTTTATGGTTTTTTTAATGATATTTGTTGAATTTTTCATAAGCTGTTTGAGGCGATGAAGATGTTGAATCATTGGCTCATTGTCATATGCTATGCTCGCATATGGGCAAGTGACTAATTGGACGATTATCTCATTCTTTGGCTTCACCCTAGTAATGTTATGCTGCTTGAAAGTTGGAACTTCTGGTTCTGAGCCTTCTGAGTTCTGGCTTCTGTTTTGTTACTTCTGTATACAGGACTACAGGAGATTTCTCAAGCTTTTTTCTTAATGGATCATTTGGCATGATATAATCCTTCAAAGTTAAAATGCTAACTGATTACTGAATTGATCATATTTATTTTGAACCACATAATTACTGTTATGTATTCTGAACCACATAATTACAGTTGATCATATTTATTCTAAACCACATAACTGTTGAAGTGTTCTGCAGCAGTGCAGCTTGCCAGCTTCTGATACTATACAATATACATGCTCCTGCTGCTGTGCTGCTCCTGCTCCTCTACTGACTGCTGCTCCTGCGACTTGAAGTCTTGAACTGTTTTGTTACATGAATTTGAGCTGTTGAAGTGTTTTGCAGCTTGCTCGCTTCTGCTAGACTGCTAGTCTGCAACTATACATTGTCCTGCTGTTACTGCTCAGCCTTCTCCTAGCCTCCTGCTGTGCTGCTCCTGGCTCCTGCTGTGTTGCTCCTGCTGTGTTGCTCCTGCTGCTGCTGTGTTGCTCCTGCTGTGTTGTTGTTGACTTGTTGTTGTTGCTGCTCCTAGCCTCCTGCTTCTCCTGCTGTGTTGCTCACTTGCTCCTGCTGTGTTGCTCCTAGGGGTGCTGCTCCTAGCCTCCTGCTGCTCCTGCTGTGTTGCTCCTGCTCCTGCTGCTCCTGCTGCTCCTGCTCCTAGCCTCCTGCTGTGTTGCTCCTGCTGTGTTGTTGTTGTCGCTGCTGCTCTTACTGCTCCTGCTCCTGCTGCTCCTGCTCCTAGCCTCATGCTGTGTTGCTCCTGCTGTGTTGTTGTTGTTGCTGCTGCTCCTAGCCTCCTGCTGCTCCTGCTGTGTTGCTCCCTTGCTCTTGCTGTGTTGCTCCTAGGGGTGCTGCTCCTAGCCTCCTGCTGCTCCTGCTACTGCTGCTCCTAGCCTCCTACTGTGTTGCTCCTGCTGTGTTGTTGTTGTTGCTGCTGCTCTTGTTGTGTTGCTCACTTGCTCCTGCTGTATTGCTCATGCTGGCTGCTGCTGCTGCTCCTAGCCTCCTGTTGTGTTGCTCCTGCTGTGTTGTTGTTGTTGCTGCTACTCCTGCTGTGTTGCTCACTTGCTCCTGCTGTATTGCTCCTGCTGGCTGCTGCTGCTGCTCCTAGCCTCCTGCTGCTCCTGTTGTGTTGCTCACTTGCTCCTGCTATGTTGCTCCTGCTCCTGCTGTGTTGCTCCTACTGCTGCTGCTCCTAGCCTCCTACTGTGTGCCTGTGTTGCTCCTGCTGTGTTGCTCCTAGCCTCCTGCTGCTCCTGCTGTGTTGCTCCTGCTGCTGCCTGCTCTTGCAAATATGACAATTATGTACATTATACTTAAAGTGTTGTTGTTGTTGCTGCTGCTCCTAGCCTCCTGCTGTGTTGCTCCTGCTGTGTTGTTGTTGTTGTTGCTGCTCCTAACCTCCTGCTTCTCCTGCTGTGTTGCTCACTTGCTCCTGCTGTATTGCTCCTAGGGGTGCTGCTCCTAGCCTCCTGCTGCTCCTACTCTTGCTGCTCCGGCTGCTGCTGCTCCTAGCCTCCTGCTGTGTTGCTCCTGCTGCTACTGCTCCTGCTGTGTTGCTCACTTGCTCCTGCTGTGTTGCTCCTGCTGCTGCTCCTCCTAGCCTCCTGCTGTGTTGCTCCTGCTCCTGCTGTATTGCTCCTGCTGTGTTGTTGTTGTTGTTGCTGCTCCTAGCCTCCTGCTGCTCCTGCTGTGTTGCTCCCTTGCTCCTGCTGTGTTGCTCCTAGGGGTGCTGCTCCTAACCTCCTGCTGCTCCTGCTGCTCCTAGCCTCCTGCTGTGTTGTTGTTGTTGCTGCTGCTCCTGCTGTGTTGCTCACTTGCTCCTGCTGCATTGCTCCTGCTGGCTGCTGCTGCTCCTAGCCTCCTGCTGTGTTGCTCCTGCTGTGTTGTTGTTGTTGCTACTGCTCCTGCTGTGTTGCTCACTTGCTCCTGCTGTATTGCTCCTGTTGGCTGTTGCTGCTGCTCTTAGCCTCCTACTGCTCCTGCTGGTCCTTTTAAGGGTTTGCTGGGGGAGAAACGCTGAAAAGATATTACTAAAATTTACTGGGCTGGTAAAAAGATTAACAAAATGTGATGGACTGATAAGGAAATAACCGAAAAAAATTGAAAAAATAAAAATCCTGCAACTGTCTGTTAAATTGGATAAGCTACGCCAGTCCCCCAGCCGTATTTTTTCAGACAGCGACACCGCACACGCAAACCGGGCCGAACTGCCTGTCCAGTCCCAACCAGCCACACGCTTTATTTCTTCCATCTCCTCCGTCCATGTAACTCATCACGACTTTCGAGACTCTTTAGACGTCCAAGATTTCCTCAACTCCATCAACGCTGTTCCCCTTCAACAGCACATCCCCCCGCGCCACCACTGCCAAAAATTCCCGCCGCCCGCATCCTGCCCGGATCCCACTCGACAGCCGACTCCCTCGAGATCAATAATTTCAAATCTGAGATCTCAATCCACGGTTCAAAATACGTCTCACGAAGCTTCCTGTGCGATGATACTCACAAAAAGTATGCCGCATCTCCACAATCCTGCCCGAGTTCCTCTTTCCCCGTTTCCCACTCACCGGTCTTCACTTCGAGAGGCGTCTTGTTGTTCTTTCTTTTTCTCTCGGCTTTTCTTCTCAAATCTCGCCGGATGCTCCGCCTCGCTGCTCGACGGAGCAGCTCCCCGCCGTCCGTCTCCTCCGCCGGCGGCTCCCGGGCAGCCTCCTGACCCCTTAGAGCCCCTCAATGGCCTCCGTGGGTTCGGAGCTTCGGTTGCGGAGCAGCGAAGGGTCTCTGAGGGGGAGGGGCGACGAATTCTAGGGTTTGGGAATGGGGTTGGAGGTGGTGAAGGTGGAGGGTGTCGGGGAGCTGAAGAGGGAGGAGAAGAGGAAGAAGAGGAGGGATGGTGGAGTGGAGGGGAGGTGTTGGATTAGGTTTTGCTTGATGAGTAGTTGCGCCTTGGGGACAAATGTGGAGTCTTCCGTTAGCAGTGGTAGCACGCATTGTGGTAACTGGTTTGATTTTTGCGTCAAAATTCGAAAATTGTTTGGATTTTAGAGGTTTCGATTAGTTTACTATGTGTGTGGTTTATCATTGATCTATACTGTGTGCACCGCTCTAGTGTTAAATTTATCTTGCATTTGTATCAGTTTACTGTTCCATAACTAGTTCTATTGTACTTCTCGAGAGCCATTAGTTACGCGGAATCAATGTGTTAGGCTTAATGGTCGAATCCGAATTTTTCGGGGAGTCTTTATATTAGGAAGTTATTTAGTAAACCTAATGCTTATCTAGATTTATCTTCTACTAGAAGACTTAAATTAGTAGAAGTCTTATTTAAGTCAGTCTTCTATTTTGATTCAAATACAATTAGACCACATTTATAAATATACCATTGATGTAAGAGTTTCAATATAGTGTGTGAGAGAGATATATATAGATCAATACTTTCAAGACGTCTTGTGACAGTTAGGTTACTTAGTCTTTTGTGAGAGTTGGTGATATTGGAGTTTCGTCTCCATCATTATAATCTTATCTTTCTCTTCTCATCAATACAATATCGTCTGGATCGTCTTCACCACATATATCTCTTGTGTGCTATCTTTTCATCTTTTCTGTTCTTTTTTTATATCGTGAATTGTGGTGGACATCGATATTCTGCGCTGCAAGTGGTATCAGATCTTGGTTCAATATGTTTACTACGGAGTTCGATATAGAGAAATTCAATGGAAAGTAAGGATTTCCTATTTGGCAAGTAAGAGTTTGTGCAATTCTTACTCAACAAGAGTTGAGAAACACATTGGAGAACATCAAGCCTGAAGATGTCGCCGAAAGTGTTTGAGAAAACCAGAAGGCTAGTGCACATAGTACAATCATCCTCAGTCTCACCTATGAGGTACTCTATCCGTTTCTTGATGAAACATCACCTTCAGAGTTATGGAAAAAGCTGGAGAAATAATATATGAGTAAGTTTATCTCAAATCGTATTTACTTAAAATAGAAGCTCTTCAATTTTAGAATGAGAGAAGGTACGAATATACTTAATCATCTTAATGCTTTCAATAAAATTGTCTCTCAATTGTTAAGTATTAATGTTAAAATTAAAGATGAAAACAAGACAATTATTTTATTATCGTCTTTACCTCTTTCTCTTGAGAATCTTAAAACTACTCTCAGGTATGGGAAGGATTTGAAAATTGACGATATTTCTGCTGTCCTTCTATCTAATGAATATTTGAAAAAGATTGGAGGGGATGTGTAATACTCGGAAGCATTAATTGTTAGAGGTCGTACCAGAAAAAGATTAAGAACAGGTCGTTCTAGATCCAAATTCAAAGAAATAAACTGTAGGTATTGTAAGAGATGAGACATGAAATTAATAAGTGTTGGAAGCTCAAAGTAAAGAAAGAAAGAGAATTTCAATCTAAAAAACAAGCCAAAGAACAAGTATCAGTTGTTGAAGGGAGTTATGATGATGGTTTTGGTAATGTTCTCTTTATTAGTTCTAATTTTGATCGTTAACATGATATTTGGATTCTTGATTCTGGTTGTTCTTACCACATGTGTCATAATAAGGATTGGTTTGAAGACTATAAGTCTTATGATGGTGGTTTAATTTTGATGGGTAATAACAATCCATGCAAAATTATTGGAATTGGAACAATCAAAATTAAGATGTTTAATAATATTATTAGAATTCTTACTAATCTCAGACATATTCCTGATTTGAAAAAGAATTTGATCTTTTTGGGTGCTTTGGATTCTGCTGGTTATAAGTATTCTGTTGAAGGTGGAGTTTTTAAGGTTATTAAAGGCTCATTGATAGTCATGAAGGGCCTAAAATATGAAAATTTGTATGGGTTAGTAGGAAAAATCATTGTAGGTGGAACAACAATTTCTCAAGTTTTTTCTTCTGATATGACTCACTTATGTCATATGCGTCTCGGTCATATGAGTAAGGTTTAAGTGAGCTCAATAAAAGAAAATTACTGAAAGACCTCAACTCATGTAAATTGGATTTCTGCAAGCATTATCTCTATGGTAAACAGTCTAAGGTAAAGTTTAACATCGGTACTCATTGCACTAAAGGCTTAATTGATTATATTCATTCTGATGTGTGGTGCTCTCCTATTCCATCAAAATCTGGTGCTCGTTATTTTGTCAGTTTTATTGACGATTTTTCCAGAAAAATGTTGATTTATTTTTTACATCACAAAGCCGAAGTGTTTTCTGTTTTTAAACGGTGGAAAACTTCAGTTGAAAAAAGGATTGACAGAAAAATCAAATACCTCAGAAGTGATAATGACGGAGAGTACAAATCAACATAGTTTCTCAAATTCTGTGAAGATGAAGGTATCAAACGCCACTTTACCATCTCAAGAAAATCTCAACAAAATGGTGTGGCTGAAAGGATGAACAGAATCTTGTTGGAGAAAGCACGTAGTATGCTCAATACAGCTAATCTTGATAAAGATTTTTGGAGAAAAAGCAGTCAATACAGTATGCTTCATTGTGAATCGCTCTCCTCAAACAGCCATTAACTGCAATACTCCTGAAAAGGTATGGACTGGTCAACCTGCAAATTATTCTTTTTTAAAGATTTTTCGTTGCCCTGCTTATGTGCATGTTGTCAAGGATAAGTTAGATGTACGTTCCAAAAAGTGTATTTTTCTAGGTTATACCAAAGGCGTCAAAGACTATCGTTTGTGGGATTCTATTATTTCAAATGTAATTATTGAGAGAGACATAGTATTTAACGAAAGTGTTATGCCAAAATCTCTCAGGAAAGGTCCCAATGATATAATGCAAGTGGAGGTAGAGCATGTAGTTCCTTCATAAGAAGATATTCAGGGTATGCCTAACTCTCAAGAAAATTCTAAAAATCAAATTTCTGAGAAAACTCTACTTCGAAGATCTCAAAGATAAATAAAGTCACTTGAAAGGTATGATTTTGAAGACATGCTGGCTTTTGCCTTAGTTACTGACAATGGTGATCCTTCTTCCTATAAAGAAGCAGTGCAGGATAAGAATTCTTCTCAGTGGTAAGCTGTTATGAATGAAGAGATGGATTTCGTTCAAAAGAACCATACTTGGGATCTAGTGAAATTACCAGGAGGTAATGGTAAAGACATCTATTAAAGATTCAAATTCAGAGAATAAGATGATTCGAGCCAAGGTGGGGATTGTTGGCTTAATGGTGTCTCGAATTCGGATTTTCCGGAGAGTTTTAATTATATTAGGAAGTTATTTAGTGAGTCTAATCCTTATTTAGATTTATCTTCTACTAGAAGACTTAAATTAGTAGAAGTTTTATTTGAGTCAGTCTTCTATTTTGACTCAAATACAGTTAAGCCACATCTATAAATACACCATTGATATAACAGTTTCAATATAGTGTGTGTGAGAGAGAGATATAGATCAATACTCTCAAGACGTCTTGTGACAGTTCGGCTACTTAATCTTTTGTGAGAGTTGGTGATATTGGAGTTTCGTCTTCATCGTTCTAATCTTATCTTTCTCTTCTCATCAATACAATATTCTTTAGATCGTTTTCGTCACATATATCTCTTGTCTGCTATCTTTTCCTCTTTTCTGTTCTTTCTTTATATCGTGAATTGTGGTGTATATCGATATTCTGCGCTACATCAATGCACTGGCTTGTATTGTTGTCAATATTCATAACCTATAGAATGCTCAAATTGTTTGAAGTGTAGTTGAAAATCAATCAAGCCTTTGTTTAAAATAAAAGATCGGGCATTCACATTTAGTGTGATAGCCGGAATTTATCTAAAATCCAAGTAGTGATGACCGTAAAGATTTCAGTGTTCAAAAGGGTTGTGCAATATGAGAAAGCACTAATTTCTAATGTAATTTTGTATTTCAGTTCTAATGATAGAACTGGAAGACCTATTTGCTCGTGTAATTAGCTCTAGAAGATGCCTTTTTGTGGATTATCTCATCCTAGGATAGTGTGCTAGTTCCATTTTTTATTTCTTTTACTGATGCAGTAATGTTTTCCTATTTGAGATTTAATAGATTTTGTTTTTGGCTGATCCAGTGCATATAATTTAAAGATATTGTTTTTTTTTATCAGCAGAACGTAAATCTGCAAATGATGCTAGCAGGGATCAATCGGCTCCCTTGATAGTCTCTGGTTCCACGACCACTAGTAATGCTGAAAGTAATGTATCTACACCTAAAGTAGCTGAAGACCTCAGAGTTGCATCTCAGCTTCGGAAATTCACCTTTAGTGAACTGAAATCTGCCACAAGAAACTTTAGACCAGAGAGTCTTCTTGGAGAGGGAGGCTTTGGCTGTGTGTTCAAGGGATGGATCGAGGAGAATGGAACTGCTCCGGTGAAACCTGGTACAGGGCTGACTGTTGCTGTAAAAACTCTCAACCATGATGGTCTTCAGGGGCATAAAGAATGGCTGGTAAACAGTTTGTCATCTATACTTGGTTCCATTGATGATCAACTATCATTTACTCCCCTGAATGTTTTTATTTATCTATTGAATGAGAATGAATCCTTTATGTTCGCAGGCAGAGGTCAATTTTCTTGGTGAACTTATCCACCCAAATCTGGTTAAGTTGATTGGTTATTGTATTGAAGATGATCAGAGGTTGCTAGTATATGAGTTCATGCCTCGTGGAAGTTTAGAAAATCATCTATTTAGAAGTATGTTCCTATCCAAGTCTTAGACCTTTTGAACTTCTGTCGTAGATTTCTGCTTCTGCATGATTATTTGAACATTTTTCCTTTTTTTACAGTAGGAGAAGCCTATGCCTTCTCTTGGTGGCATTTCTAAAGCAGCCATTCAGGGCACATTTTTGTTGTTTTATGATAACAGAATTTCAGTTCGATTAGTATTTTGGTAGAAGATTACCTTTATATATTTTGGCATTCTTGTGTATTGTAAGATGTTTGTTGAGAGTTTTATTTTTTTAATTTTTCTTAGAGGCTGTATGTATTTATCACACTTTCAGATGAAATCCCCTTCCTTGACTGTTTAACTGTGACAAGCAAACACGTGTCATTTCTTATTTTTGAGTGGCCTCCTATGTTTTTTATTTTGTTATCTATTGACTATGGTAATAACTATTTACTTATGCCAGGGTCCCTGCCTCTTCCTTGGTCAACCAGAATGAAGATTGCACTTGGTGCTGCAAAGGGCCTAGCTTTTCTTCATGAGGAAGCAGAAAGACCAGTAATATATCGTGATTTTAAAACATCAAATATCCTCTTAGATGCTGTATGTACATATACTGGATCCTGTTATGCATGTATATCTTATTTAATTCATCTGGTTCTGAGAGTTCTCCATTCAGGATTACAATGCCAAACTTTCAGATTTTGGGCTTGCTAAAGATGGTCCCGAGGGAGATAAAACTCATGTGTCCACTAGAGTTATGGGTACATATGGATATGCTGCTCCAGAATATGTAATGACTGGTGAGTTGAAACTTGAACATTCTTTGAGCATTTGTTACATGGCTAAGTTGGCTTGACTGGTTGTAACTTTCAAGTGTTAAATTTGCTGTCAAACTTTCTCATATATGTTAGTTTAAATGGTTATGTATGCTGAGAATGATTCGATCCAATTCATCAATGTTTCAGCAAACTTTGTAGCTCTCATTTGGCTCTCACCGGCATAAATCTTCTCTCCATTCTTGGCTTCCTAATTGCTGTTATAGTGGTGTGCCTGCACTCAGAGATAAATGTTGCCACTTCTAATCAATTTTCCTCTGCTTTTCAGGGCATCTGACATCAAAGAGTGATGTTTACAGCTTTGGCGTTGTGCTACTTGAAATGCTGACAGGCCGAAGATCCATGGACAAGAACCGACCAAATGGAGAGCACAACCTGGTAGAATGGGCCCGCCATCATCTTGGAGAAAGGCGGCGATTCTACAGGCTCGTGGACCCTCACTTGGAGGGTCACTTCTCCATAAAAGGTGCCCAAAAGGCTGCTCAGCTAGCACACCACTGCCTCAGTCGCGATCCAAAAGCTAGGCCTCTCATGAGCGAAGTCGTTGAGGCCCTAGCTCCTCTTCTCCACCTCAAAGACATGGCCAGTTCATCGTACTACTTCCAGTCCATGCAGGCTGATCGTGCTGCTTCTGGTGGCAACCAGAGTGCCCGAAATGGCTTCAGAACAAACGGTTCTTTTGGTAGAAATGGATACCCACCTGTGAGGAGCTTTTCGAATGGCAATGGTGCTTGTGCTTCTCCTTATCATCAATCACCAAAGACAAGTGGCAAACAATGATGAGTACATGGATTTCAGTTGCTTTTTCAATTATCTTCCCTGGATGCTGTGGTATGTGAAATATCTGCATTGAGCTTTGTGGACTTGTATGTGGGAGGTGGATGGTGGGTGAGTTGTTCCTCTGTTGATTTAAAAGCTATTTGAAACATGTATCCATTGCCTGTTGGTAGAACTGCAAGCCGATCAGATCGGGTTTACCATGATCCAGATCCAATCCAACAGAGTCTACTATTTGGATCAGGTTGATTTTGAGCTGGCTTAATTGAATTGGCTGAGAGTTTATCTTATTTGTTGTGAGTGGCAGGCTTATTTTTCGAATGTAGAATAATAGGGGGCTTTTCTGGTAGTGAAATTACAAAGAATAAGTCTTTATGGACAGTTTTCCTCTAAGAAAAAACATATGAAGTTATTTCCCAGGAAAATGTTGAAAAACAGGAAATATGCTCCACAATCTTTTCTATGCTCATCTCGGTACAACAATCTCGCTTGCTTACAACAGAAATGCGAATCTAATCTCTTTCAGATGTCGATTTGCGGTAGAAGTGGGTTATCTTTGGCTTGCGAAGTCCATTTATGTCTAAAGGTAATCTATCATTGGCTTAAGTTAATAAAGTTGGTTTGCAAAGAATTGAATACACTTATCACGTCAACAAATGTCGGTAATTCTTATTGGGGTTCTTGGGTGGGGTTGTTTGATTGTTTGGATGAAAGTGTAAAAAAATTATTTTTCTCACTTTCGCTAAAAATATTTGAAGGTGATTCACTTTTATTAGATTTAAATATATTTCAAAAATAAAATTATTAATTTATAAAATATTATTTATTTACTTTTTTTTTTTTACAAATTTTTTTAAAAAAATTATATTACTATTGTATTTAAGATTATTAATATTATTATAATTCAAAATATTATTAAATTTACTTCGAGAAATAACTTTGAAATAAAAAATAAAAAATAAAATATAATTAATTTTTAATTTTTGAATCGAAAATGATCAAAGCGAAAAGAGATAAAAGTGCTTTTGTTTTTAATTATTTTTTCATTTCGTCACCCAAACAAGCCCAACCGATTATCGAATTTTAGAAAAGAGATAAGCCCTTCATATCGCGAGCGGTCACGCATGCCCGTGCTTCCCGCTCGAGGTACTAAACTTGCTCGTTCGGGTGCGTTTAGTTACATTCCGAACTGAGGAAACCAAAGAAACTCAAAAAACTGAGTCCAATTCTCTAAGTTTGAGTATTTGGTTGCACTGATTTAAAGGGAAACTTCAATTTTGAGGGTATTTTTGCAGTTTTGGGGATTTGAAGAAAAATTTGGGGGGGGGGGGGGGGCATTTGGTTGCTTTCAAGTGGAACAGTCTCTATATCCATCCAAGAAACTTTTGGAAAGTTCAATGATGATCCTGGAGCCTGGTTACTAGTTTTGGTAATCAAAATTTTAAATTTGGATCAAAATGTTTCGGTTACTATTTTTAATTTGGATTTTTAAAAACATATTATTTATATTTATATATTATGTTTTTATTATAATTTATGCTTAGTACAGATGGTTAAGGATTTGATCCCATATTCCGAAATTAAAACTTACTATTGGCTTCTTTGAAAGGATCCCTGGATCAATGGTTGTTCTGATAGCATATAGTTGTTTATTAGTGGGTATATTATCTATAATTGTCCGCTTCACTTGTGTTGCACTTTGTTCGCTTTCGCGTTTTGGCAATTGCACTTAGTGACTGGAAACTTCAAAGCTCAAGCACATGAAATCAGGACAAAACACTATTGCAGAGGACTACCAACATTCCAACTGTTTTGTAAGAACTTATTGTTAGTTTCATGGATATATACAGTAACCGTGGTGTGTATCAAATATGCACTTGTACATTTTGGGTTGAGGCTGTTGAACATTGATATTGTTCTTGTCTGGTCTTGCAGGATAATGTGTTTGTGACTGTTGTTGCTTCAATCCAATATCGTGCTCTGGCTCACAAGGTAGTTGATGTTCTCTAAAAACCTCCGAACAAAAAAGGGCACAAATTCAGTCATATGTATTTGATGGTATGGTTACCGCTCCTAAAGTTGAGCTAGAATAACATTTTGTTTGATATATTGACACAATAAAATAGTTTTTTGTTGACTATATTGATACCAAAGCTTACTTCAGTTTTTTAAGAAACCGTACAGTAAGCCATGTCACCTTGCAAAAAGTAAAAGAGAAGTTTTTTGATTGCTTGGTTTTCCTAGCTAATCAGATCTTTTGGCTGATTTCAGCCATCAGGGCCAGCGTTCCAAAGCTTAACTTGGATAATGTCTTTGAACAGAAAAATGATATCGCCAAAGCTGTTGAAGAGCTGGAGAATGTAACTCTTTTTTTCCTTTGTATTTGTGAATGTGTTTCGCCATCTCATGTGAATTAATTTTTCTGATTTGCTTATGTTTTGTGCAGGCAATGTCCAGTTATGATTATGAGATAGTCCAAACACATTGTGGATATTGAGCCTGATGAATGCGTGAAGAAGGCAAGGAATGAGATAAATGCTGGTGAATTCACCATGTTGTAGCTTCCTAGGCTCCGCATTCATTAGGTTTTTCAACTATAATTAGATCAAGTTTTTAATATGACAAGGCGCATCGCTACTTCTTTTTCTGGTGCATCTCATGTCATGATTTCCACAATAATTTTCCAAACCATTGAATATTATTTATTGAGGACAGTAGGGAACAACATTTTCCTTCTGTTAATGCAATATAAAGTGTGGTCGTATGACAAGTGTGTCCTTCTGGAAATGCATTCTGCAAGTTTGGTGCTTGGTCAATGTACTCCTTGACGACCACTTATTGCACAAAATGTCATTGGTTCATCGAAGGATTGAGAGACAGTAGCAATATTTGTCTGCTTGCGTTAGTTTCGTGTTCTATCTTTCTTTTAGACAAATATTCTGCAAGGTCCTCCATCGTTCTTTTGTCGAGTACTAGTTTTGTGGTTATGCGCCTTATAATTCACAAATTAATTGGTTAGAAACAATATGTATTCATGGTCTTTTGTTACTTTTACAACAGCTGCAAGGATGGGGGTTGCAGCAAATGAGAAAGTTGAGGCTGAGAAGCTGTTGCAAATCAAGTGAGCTGAGGGTGATGCAGAACCGAAATATCTTGCAGGCTTGAGGATTGCATGACAGCACCTGGTCATTGTTGACAGGTTAAGGGTCTGATTGGTTTTGTGACATTCCTGACCTATATTGTTTCTGGGTGTCTGTAATCCGCGGCCCACCTGATTTTAAGGTTTTATTTTTTTAGTTCACCGGAAAAAGACTTTGTTATTGGGTCTATAATAGTCATCATATTTAGCTCCGTCTCAATTTAGATACTTTATCGATGTGAGACTAAAGACAATTGCTGTTAGTTACAAACCCACTGACTCGTCGGACCTTACAATCTCTCCCCCTCAAAGTCTCAACATCCTCCCTTAGTTAGTCCATATCGATTAAGAGGTGTAGAGTGACTCTGATACCACTATGTGACACCCCTGATTCAACATAATATTGTTTTTGGGCGTTTGCGGCCGCGACCCACCCGATTCTAGGGTTTTATTTTTTCCAGCTCCCCAGGAAAAGGCTTTGTTATTGAGTTTACGACAGTCATCATATTTAGCCCAGTCTCAACTCCGACACTTTACCGATGTGAAATTAAAAATAACTGTTAGCCAATTACAGACCCACTGTTTACCTATTGGCCCACTGGTTCGTCGGACTTTACAATTTTAAAGTTTGTAACATAGAATCTTTCAATTAACACTCTTTAGATTTTAGCATCAGTTTTGACTCTAGACGCAATCCAGCTAGCAATCTTCGTTATATTGGCCCCTTTAAGATCTTGGAGAGTATTAGAGTAGTTGCTTATAGACTTGTCTTACCTCCAGCCTTGGCTAATGTGCATGACGTCTTTCAATGCTAAGTAAGTACATCTCAAATGTCACACATATTTTATCATTTCAGCAGTTACAGTTGGGGAAAGACTTGACCTGTGAGGAGTAGTCAATTCAGATTTTAGAGCGAAAAGAGCAGATGTTGACAATAAAGGTGATCCCTTTAGTAAAAGTATTATGACAGCATCACTCTGTGGGCGAGGCCACTTTAAAGAGAAAGAAGGACATCAAGGCCAAATCTCCTTATATCTTTTAAAGTATGTTCATTTTAAATTTATGAACCAAATTTATTTAAGGGGGAAAGAATGTAACCGCACACTACTTGTGTAACCGCCCATTACTCGATCCCACTACTCATGACCCAACAACCACCTCATATTTATAGGTAGCAACCACCCACTATCGAGTAATTAGGAATTAAGGATAAATTAATTTTTATTTCTTATAGAGAGATAACAAATTATTCCCCAATAAACTTTCTCGGATCGAGAACTTGTCTGAAAGTGAAAAGAGTCAGAAACGATCATTATAAAGGCTTGTAAAGTGGCTAGAAAGTTCAGGACGATCACCATCGAGATTTGAGGTAGGTTAAATTTGTTTTTATTCGTTCTCTCGTTATCTCTATTTCTAAGATAATTTCATATCAAATAATTTATAAATTTAGTGACCCTTATGATACTTAAGAAGAGAAAGATAACATAGATTTAAACAAAACTCAATAAAAACTAAATATGTCAAAATTTTGAGATATCATATCGATATAGGTATCTATCTTATTGAGAATAGGAGAATTAGAGGGTTATATTTGCAAAATCTTCATCTCCCTCACCATAGAGCAGTGAGCATTGTTCATCGCCGATTGGTGATGGTTTCAGAGCGAGATGGCCAAAGCAAGGTGTCTGACACTGGCGACGTGCGTGGCACGGTGGCACACACGGACACCGTGTGCCAACAGTAGGTGCGGTTGTGCGCCACAGGCTGCGCCAAAGCACGGCTACGCGATGCACCAGCGCACGACTGCGAGGGCTACGCCAGCGCATAGCTGCGCGGTGCACCAGCATGCAACTGCAAGGGTTGCGCTAGTGCGCGGCTGCGCAGGCTATGACTGTGCACGGCGGATTGCACGTGACCCGACACGATGGCGGGGGTCCGATGACCACAAGGGCACGGCGGCGATGACCCAGCAGCAATGGTGGCCTGGCGGTGGTGGTAGCCTGATGACCGTGACGGTGAATTAGGGTTAGAGTTTGATAGTTTGAGTTAGAAAAAGAAGAAGAAGGGTTTAAGTTTAGTTTAGGATTGATTTTGGTTTAGGTCATGGTTTGGAGTTAGTTTGGGTTGGGATTTGGGTTAATTGAATTAGTGATGATGTAAGTTGTTTAGATCAAATCAAATAATCTGGATTTATAATTTGATGGAATTAGATTGGAAATTGAAATAGTAGCTGATTGGACACCTACAAGACTTGTTAATTTTAAATTAGATTGATCAGTTTGATTCGTTAAATTTAATTTTGGATTTATAAAATTTATTACGGACTTGAATTGAATTTGATTAGAAGTTAAATTGGAGGAACCTAGTAAATTTACCTGACTCTAATTGATTAGATTGGGTGATAAATTGATTTGGATTTAGGATAATTGATTAATAATTGCAATGAGACTTGGTTGGAATATTTAGATTTTACTAAGGGTGAATTTGTAAATTGAAGTAAGAAAATTTGATGGAATGACATGGGAAGGTACGATGGATTCATTAATATTAAAAGTTAAGGATGGCTGGAGATTTGATTGTAATTTATTCGAATGGAAAATTGATTGGATCGGTTATGATTTAGAAATTTAAAGGACTAATCTATGAATTGAATTGTGTTAAGGACTTAATTGAAATTTTTTTTATAAAGATTAAATTTAGAACTATTAAGGACCTTTATGGTAAATAATTAGATAGATGGTTGAAGATGATAATTTGAAAATTTTGAGGTTTATAATATAAATTGATTGAAATTATTTACCTTGATGACTGAGTTGTAATTTGGAATAATATAGAGGGTTTTTTGTAAAAATTTTCTTTATCGAGCTCCTATAAAAAGGAATAAAAGATATTTTATAATTGCGGGGCTAAATTGTATAAACATATTTAAACAGTCATAACTCTCTCATTTGAACCCGATTTTTATGATGTAGAAAGTTGTTGGATTCGATTTTCCATGCTAATTCTATTGGTGATCTCAAATTCTTCTTTTGACAATATCTTTTAGCTAATTTAATCTGATTTATGATCAAATCGATTTTTTTCTATCATTCGGTAATCCTGACTCAATATTTATTATAGCTGAGCCTTTGGTATGTTGGGGGACATACGCAGTAGGATTTTATTTGGCTGACACCAGTCAGCGATTTTCTACTTCGACAAGAGATTAACAAGATTGTCAGACGTAATAGTAGTTGATCTCTTGAATTCTAGGGGACGTGATCCATTGTGTAACTAGACGGGATCACCACTCCATCAATAGTTGGGAGTACAATATAATACAATTTTACTTAGTAGGGGGTCTAATCACACTCTTAGACTGGTTTACATGTAGATTGGTTTGACCCTGCCTGATGGGGGGTGTAACCATCTCCGTAATATCGATAGGGGAGTCCATAATCACTATCCATAGCTATTGTTATTAATGCATTTATTACTGTGAATGTTGGTTTATCTAACTATCATTATCGTTATATTATTATTGATATTACTGTTGTTAATTTTATTACTACCTCCCATATATTAACCTCTCATATTATCTGGAGGAGGTAACTCCCTACTGAGCATCCTTGTCTTACTTTTTGACTATCTTCATTCACAGGAGAGTAGTTGATAGATACAAGTGGTAACAGTAGCAGTGCATACACAAGTGATTACGCTTGGAGATACTTTATTTGTAGGTTATTTTATTTTTTTGTATGGTGAATCATTGTGAGAAACTTGGGTATTTCATGTTAGATCACTTTTCTTTAAGTTATCTAAGCTATACTTGCATTGATGTAATAAATCTTAATTCTATGTATTCTGTAAATCTTTTATATATGTTGTCAACTTTATGTTGTAGTTCAATCAAACGATAACAGAGGTGTTATTTATCTGCAAGTCCTAATTACTTGGTAGTGGGTGGTTGTTGCCTATAAATATGGGGCAGTTGTTGGGTCGTGGATAATGGGATCGAGTAATGGGTGGTTACACGAGTAGTGGGCGGTTACATTCCTTTCGTCTTAAAGAAATTTGGTCCCCAAATTTAAAATGAACATACTTTAAAAGATATGGGGGTATTTGGCCTTGATATCATTCTCTCTCTCCCAAGTGATTTCGCTCATAGAGTGATGCTACCATAGTACTTTTTATTAAAGGGATTACCTTTCTTCTAAACACATGCTCTTTTCGCTCTAAATGCTTTAGAGGATGTGGGGTAAGATATAATTCTTATCGATAATATGATTGCCTCTATATTGATCGATTCTGGATCTATACATTCTTTTATTGTCCCTCACTTTGCTATCAAGCTGGTTAGAAAGCCTGAACATCTAGAGATAATTCTGATAGGTGAAACGTCTACTAGCGATAGAATGATTGTAGATCAGGTATTCAAACAGTGTATTATTAGGATTAAAAACCAAGAACTCACCGTAGATCTAGTCCTACTAAATTTCAAGGGTTTTGACGTCATCTTAGATATGGGCTGGCTATCAGCTTATCATGCAAGTGTTGACTATTTCATGAAGGTAGTAACCTACAGACCATTTGAGAAGACTGCTTTTACCTTCTCTGATGTGCAAGGAAAATTTTCTCCTATCATTTCTTTTCTTCAAACCTAACAACTATCGATGAATGGTTGCCTCCAGACAGAGAGGTGGAGTTTGATATAGACCTCATGCCGGTGCAGCTCTAATCTCAAAACCCCCTTATAGAATGATACTAGTGGAATTAGTAGAGCTAAAAAAGCAATTGCAGAAACTCTTGGACAAGGGTTACATACGCCTCAGTGCATCTCCTTGGGGTGCACCCGTTCTTTTTGTAAATAAGAAAGACAAAACTATGAGACTATGCATTGATTACCACCAGTTAAATCAAATCACAGTAAG
>RXID01015531.1:0-151219 GCA_005019695.1 Trichopus zeylanicus subsp. travancoricus | reverse complement strand
GGTTTGATTATTTGAAGGAATTGTACGCTGAAGATGAAGATTTTAAAGAGGGGTTTAGAAAGTGCCAAGCAGGATAAAGAAGTGATTGATATCTCCATAAAGGCTTTCTCTTTAAGGGTTCTCGTCTTTGCATTCCAAGGTGTTCCTTTAGAGGAAAAGGTGGTTGAAAGAGTGCATCAGCAGTGGTTAGCAGGACATCTTGTGGCGTGACAAAGAGCATTGCACTAGTTGAAGAGCGCTATCACTGGCCAAACCTTAAAGGATGTTGGTCGCTTTGTACAAAGATGCTATGTATGCCAAACAGCCAAAGGAAGCTCTCAAAACACTGGCCTTTATACCCATTGCCTGTGCCAAATGCCCCATGGGAGGATCTATCGATGGATTTTGTTTTGGGCCTCCCCAGGACTCAACGAGGCTTAGATTCAGTATTTGTTGTTGTCGACCGATTTTCCAAGATGGCACACTTCATTCCATGTAAGAAAACAGCATACCCGATTGCCACACGTGGTTTGCTAACTCTATTCTTTCAAGGATTGCAAGGCTCATGGGGAGTGCCAAAGGACTATCACTCTGGATCGTGACACAAAATTTCTAAGTCACTTTTGGACGACATTGTGGAAGCGATTTGATACGTCTCTACAATTTAGTAGTGCTTATCATCCACAAACAGATGGACAAACTGAAGTGGTGAATCGAACACTTGTAAACATCATTCGGTGTCTTGCAAGAGACAAACCAAAGCAGTGGGACTATGCCCTCGCACAAGCTGAATTTGCTTTCAATAACATGAAGAACAGGTCCACGGGAAAATCGCCATTTGAACTTGTCAATGGAAGAACACCAAAACACCCGCTGGATTTGGTGGTGTTGCCCAAATTACCAGGAACAAGCATAGCTGCAGACAATATGGCGGAGAGAATTATTGAAGTGCATACTGAGGTAAAGAAGAAATTAGAACAATCCAATGCCAAATACAAAATTAAAGCGGACATTCATAAGCGTTCAAAAGAGTTTCAAGAAGGAGATCTGGTGATGGTGTACTTGAGGAAGGAACGGTTTCTAGCTGGAACTTACAACAACTGAAACAGAAGAAAATTGGGCCACTGAAGATACTGAGAAAGATAAACAACAATGCCTATGTCATCGACCTCCCGAAGGATTTGGGGATCTCAAACACTTTTAATATTCAAGATTTGTTTGACTACTATGCACCTGAGGACTGCACATTACGACAAAGTAACTCGAGGACGAGTTCTTTACAAGAAGGGGACACTGATGTAGGACACTCAAAGGAAGTTCAAGAATATCAAAAGAAGCTAATTCAGAAGTCAAGGGGCCCTGACAAATGATTTGATTCACTCTTCTATTTAAACTTAGGATTTACCTTACTTAGTACCTTTCTATGTTTAAAATTCTCTTCATTATGATGTCTTAGGTCTTATTCTCGGATTCCACCAACCCAAGACCAATTTTGGACTGAATCCTATTCAGTTTAGGACTTGGGAAGGATGAATCTTTATTTAGGATTTTATTTTCGTAGGTTAACTTATTTAGAACTTCTACCAACCCAATTAATGGGTTTAAACTGAGTTATATTCAGTTTAGGACTTGGAAAGCCAGAAACTTACTCAAATTGGATTTCTGGTATTTGTATAAATAGGCCTTCAGTCCTATGGACGGGGACAACTTTTATTCTCAATAAAGTTCTACTTTAGTGAATTTTCTCTCTTCCTTGTGGATTCAAGGAGTTCTTAACAGAGGCAACGGTGTTTTCCTCGTCTACCACGCTTGTTGCTACGTCACATTTCCTACTATTCCTGCAATGTTGCAGACAGTCTACATCCAGAGCCAATTGGGTCTTCATCAGTGTTGAAGGCCTCAAAATGTCGAGGATCGCCATTGCAACAAAGGGGGTCATTAGGAATGAAACTTGGGCTAGCTACAAGAGTACTTTGGTAAATACATGAATACAAGACCACTTAAATGGAAAGCTCATACATTATGGATAACTGAAGGCACAGGATGCTACTGCTATCTTGTTTCATCTGAACATTGAAATCTGTGGTTAAAATCTTTGGAGATGGAATATGACGACTATCTTCATGATAAAAAAACTTGAACAAATGAAACCATGTAAAAACATGATGGACTTAAAGGAATAAAACAATAGCCAACACATTAATAATAATTAAGAAGCTGGTCAGAAAACATAAAAGAAGACTATCCAATTAAAAGTAATAATACATCAAACTTAAAAGATCAAACCATCTAACCATAAAAGAAGGAAACCATTTGAAGTCTAGAATCACTAGAAAGTATTCATCATCATGCATGCAGAAATGGCAGATATGTGACCAGGAAATTGGACCTGAAGAGACTGACGGTTAGTCTGGGTTTCCACGTCAAGGATTGAAACAGTTTTCTCAGCAGCAGCTGCAAGGTATCTTCCAAGACGAGGTTGAAATCTCATTTGGGTTGTGCCCCCCTGGTCAATCACAAACAAACAGAGAAACAAAAACATGGATAGGTGACAAGTTCCAGATGAGCACTCAAGAGATTCACAATCTCAGTATTAAAATGAGAAAGATTTTTCTGCAGAAGGAAACATCAGCAATAGGATGAAAAGGAGATGCATACTTTGTAGACCCTCGCACAGCTACCATTATTTATGCTCCAGTAGCGGATTTCACCATCTTCATCACAAGAGCAAATAAAATCTTCTTTGATTGGGTGAAAGTCCAGAGACATAACAGACGAAGAATGACCTGTGAAAGTACGCAGGGAATATCCTGGCTGCATATAGAACCAAAATATTTGAGCAATAACTCAGAATGCTAAGCCTGTTTCCCAGGAAAAAAATAGCAAATACATGCTGAACACGAGTTATACAAAAAATGCAAAATGTTACCAAGCCATAAGATCTCAGTTTCTATTGCCATTATGTAATGAGGAGTATTGTAGGGTTTTGATTTAATTAAAGCGAATCAAACATATCAACATTGGCAACGTATCAGAGAAAGCATCATAAAATACATTAAAAAGAACAGCAGAGCTACTGAAAGGATTCTGTAGCTTAAATTGTTAAATCATCAATTAAAAATATTTAAGCCAGATAGGTGCATCAGTTGAACTAATAGTCACCACAATCACCAAGACCAAAATGGTCAGCGAATCCTTTTACAAAAAAGTAGAGCAATGGAGAATCATGACTGCCATATGTGCAACAGGGACTTTGCATGCATCTCACTTTATCCTAATTCAAGTGCTCCATTAACAAGTCATATTTTGTTAGCATTTCAGAAGAGTCTAACATCAATGCAAATAAAACACTAAATATCAACTCACCGAAACAAAATTTACCCAAGTATTGAGACACATATGAAGTACTATAACTTTAATATTTTAAAAAGGAAGATAACATTGTCCAGAAGCTAAATATAATTGGAATGAACAGATGATGCTTCAGAATGAACAGTATATGAGTGTTACATTATCAGCATCCCAAACTCTGACAGTTTTGTCAAAAGAAGATGTAGCCAGACGCAGCATGCTTGGGCTAAACCGAACATCAGTGATAAGTTGAGAGTGTTCTTCCAACGTAGATTTTGGCCTTAGACTATCAACATTCCATAAAAAAGCCTGCATGGCCAAATCAACCACCAAAAACATGAACTTGCAACATTTATAAGGACCACATCCATATCATAAACATAAAGAATGCTAAGAGGGACTCCCTCAGTAAAATTTTAACCTTTTTATCATAGCCACCTGTAGCTAATAGTTTTCCATCTGATGAGAAGTGGCAACATGTGACTTTATTTGTACTAGCCCGTATAGAGCCAATCTCTCTAAATGTAAATCCTGGAAAAGCAAATCAGAATACCCAGCTAAACGCAAACATCTTTAGGACAGAACTTACATAACAACACCGAACGAAATTTCAGAAGAATTAGAATGCATTACATTTTTCAAGTTGTTCTCAACAATAACATGTAGGTAAGGATCAAACCACACCTTTGGTGACATCCATACAGTGGCCTAGTGCATCCCTTGGGTCGGTATCATCATGAGACAAAAATGACTCAACATTATCGTCCAAAGAACCATCCTCCACAAAACGATCAATGTCAGCCTGCAATGGATTATCTTTATCATACCATAGCCAAAATTGAGCTTTCACCAATAACAATTCACCATTAATTCCCTAATATCTATAGCCATCCTTCCAGGAAGGAGTATAGAACCTCTTCATTGCACACTCACCACCTGGTTTGATGGAGATGTTAGAGTTCCAGCGCCTTCAGCGCCAAACACAACTAATGGCTTCGAAGAGTTGCCATTGTTTTGCAGTGAAGGCATGGAAATTACATCTCCTGGTGTGTGAGTTGAAGGTGTTGATGGTGCTGAGCTTGGTGACGGTCCAGCTGTATTTCCAGTTCCTGAACTATTGGCCGGACCTGAGGATGACACAGGCTGCTTCCGCTTGCGGGCACTTTGAACTTTTGAAGCCTATAAAAGCACAGAATAAATGATAAACTAGTGAAAAGTGATCATAAAAGTATCAACAGAAGTAAGCACAGCATCTAATCCATGTGAACAAACGAACTCATTTAACCAACCCATATAAAAATTTCTAAAAAGCATTTTCCTGACAATGAACTCTAATGTTTAACCATAATCACTAGGGGATGATCATAGAAGCATCTATCATCAACATAATATTGCTCTTTTAGGCAAAATAAAAAAAATACATACCAGATGAGAACCTACTTAATGTATTGCACCATTGCATCTGCAACTAAGGTTTTGAGAACTAGCCTAACTCATTTGCTTCAAGATGTCATAACATAAGAGTAGATCAAAACATCAGGATGAAAGACGAGACCCACAATGACTAAAAAGCATACATATTCCCATCAGAGCAGCCATTAACTCCTCGGGAGCAATACTTATCACTTATACCACATTCAAAAGCAATTTTGTAACAATTCTGGATAAGCATTAATATTGTTGACAAGCCCATATTCATCCACAGAATCAATAATCCTGCTGAATTAAAAAAAAGATTAAGCTAGAGAAATTATTGACAAAAGTGGCTGAAATGCAAGAAGTTATGGACAAAAATCTGGCTGGATGGTGTGCTTTCTTGATCTATGTATAATACATCTAAAAGGAAGACAAACCTGATCAGTTCCTCGGAATGAATTTGACATGCTCCCATCAACTGTCAAGCTTCCAGTTCCCATTTTCTCTTGCTGATGGATATGGTGACTTGAACTCTGCGACTGTTGACTTGAAATAGCATGCTGTTGAAGCTGTTGCTGCTGGCAGCTGCTTTGTTGTTGTTGCTGCTGTTGCTGCTGCTGCTGCTGCTGCTGCTGTAGCTGTGCTATTTTCTACTATAAATAACTAAGACATAATTAGAAGGCATTGGAAGGACACATGCAAGCAGCAACCCAAAGACAGAAATAATAGCTAATCATGGAGTATAGAAGGCAATGATCAATTTATTGCCAGGTATAGGGAATAAACATAAAATTGCACAGAAGAAAAAAAAAACATGATAACCACAAAGTAACACCAACCATCATGATCCCAATGAGCAAACAAACAAATATCCCAATGTAGTTTTGGAAAGAGGAAAAAAGAACTTATATAACATTGTTAAATAAAATTTGAGTTCACACATGAAGAGGCATTAAATCCAAAAAACTTCAAGGCAGTTACAATTAACCCTGCAGACAGCTTCATTTTCATTGGTAACAACAAAAAAAGGGAAATTCACACATTATTAAGCACCACAGCGAGTTGAGGTAACTTCTGAATCAAGAAAAGTCTAAATTTCATAGTTCCAGGCAAACAACATGGGAACAATAATAGTGATAAGGAACTTCTCTTGCAAATTAGCTAGCATTGATAATTATTATGAGGGTAGAGGAACTACAGCTTAGAACATAACTGAAGAATGTTGGCTATACTTTATGACACCTATAAACAAATAATGAAGGGATAACTAGAGGAAAATAAGAGCAACCATGGAAGAAAGGGAGATAGGATTAAATATGCCCATGAGTAGTGGAAGTAGTAAAAGAAAATAATGGAATGAGCCATCAAGGTTGGCATACCTTAATCAACAAATCAGTATCAGTACGAGGTAGAACAGGACTAGCACTTTGCATTGGAGAACCAACATTTGGAATCACATCACCAACAAGATTTGACTGTCCATCTTTCCCAAGAACCATGTTCCTGTTGCTTAAATACATCCTTAGTCGTCTGCTGTCAACATCACTAGCAGTTGGAGAGGACAAATTTTGTGCCTGGAGAAGCAACTGCTGTTGTTGTGGACTCAGAAACTGAAGTTGATGAAAAGACTGCGGGGATTGCATGAATGACTTTTGTTGTTGTAGTATTCCTGATCGAAGTTGTTCAAGCCCCTAAAAAGTGGGAGAAATTGAATTACTCAGAACCAGCATGCCACATAGAACAGCACAATAATCAACTAGAAAGGTAAATAAATTATAGCAACAACCATTTTAGAAATGTTCCAGCAAACAATGCACAATGTGTGAAGCAATGGGATATGGACATAAATATGTTGATGCAAATAATATATGACAATGCTACTTCATGATTGGTGAATAATAATTGAATATTCTCAGCTCGATTCCCACAAAAATTTTTGACAATTCAAAAAAAAAAAAGAGATTTGACATAGATAATCGTCTGTCCAGGTGTCCATCTTTGACAGGGACCTAAATTTAGAAATGCACCAGAGTTCAAAGCTTCTCATATTTCATGAAGATGAAAAATAAGACAAGACAATTGAACTTAGCACTTAAGAAATTCAATACTAGGAGATGGATTAAGATCATACCGTGAGAGGCCATCCTTTCAAAGTCAAGTTGTTACCAGCTTGATTTGATCCTACAGTAGTGCAGCATATCAATTTACAGAGCAGAATAACTTATCATTCAACTACATATTATGCCTCAATTTTAAATTAGATCAACAGGGATTGTAATCTTGCCCCCTTGTTGTGCAGCTCTCAAGGAAGAGCCAGGGATGAAATTACCCAAGAAACAAGGAACAAAACATAGTAACTGTACCACATAAATAAGTGCATCATCATGGAATTAAGTGGAACTCTCCAAAATGTGTAGAAGGATACAACCAAATTCAATTTCTGCCCGAAGCTCCAAATGTCAAGAAACTACCAAAGGCTAGTTCCTTAAATGTGCTCTAATGCTACCCTGGATAATCTTAACCATTGCAAGCAGATTACAGACTATGTGTAAGCAAAGAAGGGTTGACAAATAGAAAAGTTGATATCTTAGAGCTTGTTTGGTTTCTGAGTAGCAAATAGGATTATCAAATGATATGATTAGCATTCTCTATGCCAATCATACTATTCAGAATTATTATGTTTGCTAGTCACAAAGCAAACAAAGACTTCTCTTTTAAAAATATCTATGCAGCTTTGTCTGTGTGGTTGTTGACTCCACATAGATAATAACTCCAAAAGTTTGCTATTCTTGGGATCATTTGTGCTATATCTAATAGACAGGGACAGTGACATATTGAAAATATTTTGTAAACATGTTTCACCTTAATATGCTGGTTGAAGACCACCAAAAAGGAGATAGATACGATCAAACTCAACACTAGCAAATCATGAAGAATAACCTGGAAGGCCAATCAATGAACCATCAGGCGCTGCAGCCCTTGAATTCAGTACAGGATTCAGCTCAGGCTTGATATCCTGTGACAGAAATTTAGTCAGACCACAAAAGACAGTCCAGATAACAGCTATTGTACATACTAACAAAGACTTACTGGTGTTAATCCAGGAAGTTGCTGGTTCCTAGCCTGGACTTGCTGTAAGGTCCCAGGGATGCCACCCGCAGAACCATGCAAAACTTGCCTGAAACAACATGACAACACAAATTTTAAAGGGAGATACACCGATATTGTATGAGGACTTACAAGAGATGCCCTGGTAGTACTAAGGTTTCCAAACTCATGTCAAGATTAAAAAGCAATAAAGAAGTATACCCAGATGATTGTCCAGATGTTGCAGGTGATTTCAGGATAGAGGCATGGTTTGAATCTAACAGCTGGCTCACATTTTCTCCAAATCTTTGCTGTAATATAGAGTTTCCAAAGGGGAATAGTGAACACAATTTCACTATAACACAGTACAAAGCCTACTTTGCGTAATGCCCAGAATACCTTCACGGATGCCTCATCCAAAGAATCCCTTTGTAGAGGCAATTTTAATCGTTCCTCGTACATCTTTGTTGCCAAGGCATTGGCAGCTCCAGAACTTTGTCGCATCAGAGGATCACCTCCAACAAGCCCATTTGCTGCACCATTTGGTAGATGTGCTCCGTCCCTACGCTGCTGCTGCTGCTGTTGCTGCTGCTGCTGTTGTTGCTGCTGCTGCTGCTGTGCATGCCTCTGAAACAGTAATTGTTGCATTTGAAGTTGCTGCTGCTGCTGCTGCTGCTGCTGTTGTTGCTGCTGTTGTTGAGGCTGTTGTTGTAGCTGCTCCCGGGCTTTAATAAGTTGAGTCTGGAAAGCAGAAGGTTATAAATACTATTACTGAAAGCCAATCATACAGAACAAATGATTAAAGTTTCCATGTAATGGATCTACAAGTTGGACAAGACATACCCATCTTAGTACAAACATCTAAAGGAGGCATGGCCTCAATATTTTTATCACATAACAGAGACATTGGGAACTGGTGGAAAAATGGCCTAACCAAAACCTAACAGAGAAAGAATCTAAATTTAAGTGGCTTCTGCAAAAACCATTCTTAGCTTAGTTAGATTTTAATGAAAAAAAAACGACAACTTGCCTCAATATATGACGCAGCAACATCAGAGTGTTTTTCATTAGTCCTTGCAATGAAGATATCCCAGAAAACGGACCACCATTCAAACAGAAATCCACCAGGAGCATCAATAGCTGAAAAACCATGAACCACAACCATTAGAAATAGCTAAAAATTAGGAAAAGAAAAAAGCCTAAGCAAACCCTAGCATATGTTCGCCACTCACCAACAGGGTCGGAGGAGACCTTTCCTTCGGCTTGAAATGCCTTTGCAGTAGCCTGCAGATTTCTCTTCAGGAGATAGTCGTAAATATACACATCAAGCCTGTGCCACAACAAAAGCGAATAACTTTGCTATCACAAATAAGGCAAAAAGAAAAGGGAGAAAAATACATGAAAGAACAAAGTATTTCTTTCTTTTGTTACAAAAGCGTGCCTCGTCTCAAGTACAATATTTCAAGAATCAAAAAAATGAAAAATTTCAGCAGCAGGGCATCAGCGAACCACGAAGAAGCAAGAAAAATACCGCAATAATGCTCCCAGAACCCCATAACAAAAGAATAATAACAAAGGAAAGCACTTCAATAAGAACATCAAATACCACGCCAAAAAAGACGAACAACAACAAAGCAGCCAAAAAATGGAAAATATATAATACGAGTCCGGGCAGATGCAGCGATTGCTAGAACCCTCAACCACGACGAAACAGCAGGCAAGAATCTTTACCAGATAATATTTCCCAAAAAAAAAACTTTTTTACAATGAAACCCACAAAAATTAGCTAACATCCACTACGAAAACAAAAAACCCGCAAGTTCAAACTTCGACAACAGAAAACCCACAAGAAACACCACCGAAAAACCGAAAAGCTCACATTTTATCAGCTTCCCAATTGGTCTGCGACATGATTTCCACTAATCCACCGCCGAAAACCGTCCTTGCCCCCCCAACTCCCGCGGTGCCTCGAGCAATCCCCAATCTCCGCCGCAAATCTAATCCTCAGCTCGATTCCCACCGTGAACACCTCCGCGGCGCTCAGCGAAGCAGAGCCAGAACCATGAGAAAGCAAAGGAGGAGGAGGAGGAGGAGAGGAGCAGCAGCGAGAAAGAGAGAAATTTCGTAAGGGCAAGGGCCCGAAAATAAAAATCTATCGGGCTCGCGAGAAAGCCGATTCTTTCTGGTAAAAAGCCCAGACAAACAAAATGGACCCAATCCCACACTCAGCATGTGGGACGTCATCCTACGTGTCAAATCCATAGCCCATCATTCCGAGGTTCTTTTCTGGAGTCCCGAAACCGGTGCGGGAAGGAATTTTCTTGACATTCTCTCGGACCAGTCTTCGGACATCCGAGAGGCGAAGTGTTCGTTTCTAACCACGGAACCCATGATGTTGTCCGGAGCTAATCGCAGCCGATAGAAAATTCTGTCTTTATCGACCGGCCGCGGGAAGAGGACCAAGGATCGAGCGGCTGGTTGTGCTGCGCGTGGATGGCTGGGGGCCCACCGATTTGACCGCTCCGATAGGCGGGATTTTGTGATGTTCTCCCTATCGTACGGCTGAGATCGGACCAATACAGTGATTCAGTTTGGTGTATGGGACTCGCACAATCCATGTTAATACGGCGCGGCCCATGAACCAGAGAATGAAGGGGGGGATCGGCCGGGTCGAGTCAGGGGGTGAAGTGAACTCACCGAATTCCCTTGCTTTTCTCAGTCTCGCAGCGGTTATTCGGCTTTTCCGTCGTCCCGCATTAACGAGGCATTATTATGGCCATTAAATTTTTCGATGCGAGAGCCGTCAGCTTTGTTCGGCAAAATGACCAAGCTACCCTCAATCAGGATGTTTCAATATCAACCGTCGGATCGCTGATGGACCGCCTGTAATCGATCCACTAATCGGACGGCAGGGATTTCAGCCGGTATAACGCGCGGAAACGAGAGGGCAGCTTGGTCATTTCGGCGAGAGTACTTTTGCGAGCCAATTTTCGTCGGGTCACCGTCCAAATGTCAGTGACCTCGAACAATTTTAGGTTCGCGTCGGATTGTGAAATTCCGTAAAAGTCCTCGAGCAATAAGGAATAATCTCGGATTAAGCGAAGGGTAATATCGAGAATCCATGGGATAAAGTCACGTGATCCCGCAATAAAAGGTACGAACATGATGTCGTCCTCGGTGGCACAGACAGGGAATGATGAGTTACGCTGGACGGCCGGGATGATTCGACTTATTCGTAGGATAGCGCAGCGTGGGTCTCTGGACGGTCGTGATGGAAGATAGGTCTACGAGGTGATCCAAGGCCAGGTGGACGTACACAGGTATTGTTGGGGATGGCCGATGGAAGCCCAAATGATTTTACTTCCAGGCCCGCTGCCTCACAGTATATTTAATTGGCTGACAGCCAAGGCGAGTAAAAAAATTTTTAAATCAGTATACTGAATCGTAAATACGGAAAATCGTATCGAAAAATCGATCTTCAAGATAAATTAATATAATTTTAATTCTTAATTTTGATAAAACTAAAAATTCTGTTATGGTTCTATTTTTTATATTTTGTGAAAAATTAATATATCGAAACTATACTTATTTTTAAAATATATATTTAATTATATATAATAAAAAATTTTAAAATATAATTTTTTTTGTTATATGTATATTAACATATTTAAAATTATATCATTTATAGTATTATAATGAATAAAATAAAATTTTTGGATAATTTGTGTATTAGTATATTTAAAATTAAATTTTTATCGAATTTTAATTTAAAATAAAATATTTTAAAATAAATAATTAAAAAATCAGCATATCGGTTTAGAACAGATTTTTAGAACCGATTCAGAACCGATTTTTTAAAACTAATTCATAACTCAATCCGATACGATTCCGATTCTTGATTTTTTAAAAACTGAAATTTGATTCTAATTTTAAAACATGCAAAACTGATTTAGCGATTTTGGTCACCCCTACTAGCAGTCGGTTCTCAATTTTTTATCAAACTCTTCACGCACGACCCGTTTTGAATATATAGAGATATAGAAAAGCAAAAAATAAAATTTTTTGTATAGGCTAAACAAAGTTAATTTTGACTTAAAATTAAGAAAAAGATGTTTTAATTAACATTATGCCCTTTCTTTTATATTTGAATAAAATTCAATTAAAAAAACCTATGTAAATTCAGAAATCGGAAAAAAAATCCATAAAAATTTAAAAAATAGCACAAATTTTCTGAAATTTTAGAAAATTAGAAAAAAAACTTTGAAATTCGCAGAAAAACCTGAAATTACAAAAAATTTCACAAAACCACCTGAAAATATAAAAAATTACAAAAATTTGAAAGTACAAAAAATCGTAAAAAAAGTTACATATAAAAAACTACAGAAAGTCTTCTAAAAATATAAAATTACATAAACCCTCCCACAAGTCCAAAAAATATATTAAACTCCTAAATATCTACAAAATTATCCTAAAAATTTAAAAGAATTGTCATTATATTGTGATATACATAAAAAACAAAGCAGCAATTGATAAAAAAATATCATACATAAAAAACAAGTAGTCATTCATAAAAATTATAACATAAACATAAAGAAAACATCACAATCTTGAAATTGGATAAAAAACATTAAGAAAAAAAATCATCCATTGTAATACAAGAAGTATCCGAGGCATGTTTTCACTCATTAAAAATTATTTTGTGTCCATCTCCACTCTCTCTTCTTGTCTTCCTTGGTGTATCTCTTCCCTTCTTATTTTTTAGTGAAAAATAACCATGTTTTTGTTTTAACTAGTGAAAGTCTTATTCCTAGTCTACCATCTTCCTCCCTCTATTACAATGAAAAAAAAAAATATTTTAGTATACAATATAACTTAAAAAGAAATATGTAAGAGATTAATGTCTTACTTTTGCCACCTTTCCTATGTAATGATGTTAATGTGGAAGAATTTATATCAACAATTGAGGTTGTTGTTTCTACAATCAACACCTTACATGATCTTGAGTGAGACTTATATATCTTGCATCTCTTATATTGATGTCTTCTTTTTATGAGGGGTTCATCTTCACTTTTCATTCTCTTTCTCTTAAGCCTTCTAGTTGTCCTATTAAATTTTAGTAAAAATATTATATAACTAGTAGCAATCTTAACCCATTGTGAAAATTAAATAAGTGGTGATATTTCTATATAATAGGTTGCCTTGTACTTATCAAACGAATAAAAAGAGCCAATATAATCATCCCAAACTACTCTCCTAATGCTTCTAATAAAGGTTACAACATGTTCACAAATAATGCATATACTCTGCCATTGCCTATAACTACATTTCATTTTATTAAAAATAATATCAAACATGTCAGAGATTATTGTTGCCTCAACTCATATATCAATGCATCTTGTTATAATATACTCCTCTAACTTCTTACTCAACTCAATAATGTGGTTTCGAACTTCGGACATAATATTCTCTTTTTAATATGTAGCTCTCTCCCTCCTAGCATAGAACATTGTCATCACATTTGATCTAATAGTATCCAAGTTATCAATTACTAACTTGTGTTTGGGGTTTAATATCTAAGCATTGAAGGACTTTGAAATATTATTGGTTATGTAATGGCATTTTGCATAAATGTTAATTTGGTATTTGATCCACACATAACCTCTCAATTCCTTAATCCAATTATAAGCAATTAGATTTGCAGTTTCAAGTGCTAGCATTGCATACTCAAAGCCAAAACTTGTGTAAGACTTAACTACTAACCACATAATACTCTCCAACATCTCACCCTCATGTTTTTGCTTGCAATTCTTATACAAGTGTCCCACATACACTATATTTTATAGTAGAGTATACTTTAGGCACTACTACATCCCAATCATTCTATCTATCATTGGTTATCACTATCCTTTCGATACTTTGATAGTATTTTACAGCTTTTACAAAAACCACTTTGATAAAAACTCATTCTTTGACTCTACCACACTCAAGTCAAATGGAAACATGTCATTATTTTTTCATATAATGTTGTTGCAGCTAACAAAATACTTTTATATTTGCCCTCTAGATGGCATCCATCAACTCCAATAAAGAGCATACAGCCAACAAGAAATCCAATACTACATGTAGTCAAACAAATAAATCTCTTGAAGCACACCTTATAACCATCTTTATCGATTTCTACCTTCATCATACTCCCTAGATTCTTTTTCATCAATTTTTCTTTGAAATCATTCAATCTAAAATAATTATCTTCCTATTTTCTATGTATAATCCCCAAGCGTTGTTTTCATCTCTTTCCATACCCTTAAGTAGGGTAGCTTCACGTATTACTTCTCCTCCAATATTCTAATTAATTTAGCTATAGGTAAATCCTCTTCTTTTTGTAGCTGTCCAATGACCCTATTTGCAATTTAGCACATAAAAGTTATTTTATTACCACACTTGTTAACAAAAATATAAGATTTTATTACCACACTTGTTAATAAAAATACAAGTATACTTACAATAAATTTTTTTACCTAAAAAGAGAGTGAAATCTTGCATTAGAAATGCAGATTTTTTTTTACATATGTAATTTTGTAGTGAACAAATATACAAGCTAATTAAATACTTGAAAAGTGATTTGGTCCTAAAGCTTTGAAACATGAATCCTCCAATAAAAAATCTCTTCTTCATATTTGTTTGTCACCTTAGATTGGTCAAATTGGATGTAAGTCAAGTTAAAGACTCTCAATATTCAATATTGCTCCAATGCCCTCCTAAAATTAGTAATATTGTCATATATTACATCTTTATTTATGCTTAGATTTTCTAAATCCACCTCAAGGGTACTCCCTTCATAATATGGGACTTTATCTTGATCAGTTTTACTATTAAAAATATAGTGATTCTAGTTATCACTCTCTATCAACATAAAATTTGTATCATCTTGCTCTCCTTCAATAACTTCCTATTTATTTTGCTGACTCTTGGTTATTGTAGCTCATCGTCATTCTATCTTGCTTCATCATGTTGCCCCTCATCTTCACTAAGGTGCACATAATCATCTGCACTATTAAATGAGTAACCATCATTTCAAGTATGTCTTTTTTTAGATATAATTCATTTTCTTATTCTTCATATACTTGGTCTCACTATGTCAAAAGTTGGCATTATACTTTGGCCAAATAGATCAAGATCCATATTATTGCTAGGGTGAGCGGGGAGAATAATATGGTAGCTTGAGCTGCTTTTCTTCAATCCTATAATTAAATTATTGTTAGTGGCCTCAACTAATATAAATATATCTTTAGAATCACATACAACACACACTCATGGTCAATCTTATACATTTCAAACACATGCCTCAATCTTTCATTGAAATTCAAAACAAAGAAGAATTTTGAAGATATCTTTCTAAGTGTATACCAAATTTTCTTTTTTCTTATTAACATTCTATTTAAATATCTCTATAATGTCCTCAAGCAAGTATTGAAAAGTGTAGCAAATATGATCAATTTTCAAAATTTTTTATCTTCGCATCAAATGCTTCTTTCTATTATTGTTCTTTACTCTTTTGATAGAACTTATACATTTCACCTTTAACTTGAATAATAGAGCATTAGGCCTATCATTGTATATTCATACAAAAAACACATTAAAATTGATTCCAACTAAATAACATAGAGTTGGCAAATTTAAATCTCATGCAAAAGAGATTTACAATAAATTAATTATTTAGTAATGTAATATTTGAATCTGTGATACTATTTTCTATTCTAAATGAGCTTTAAGAAGACCTCTTGAATATTACTTTCTAAACATCATGAGGAGAACACAACTAGAACCAATGCAAACACAACTCATAGGGCTGACCAACAATATCATGTCAAAAAGAAAAGAATTTTTTTTGTAATATCACATAAAAATTGACTATCATATTTATGCCAAGAAAGCTATCTCCTCTTTATGTATTTGTAAGAATCTCTATAAATATCATGTTATTCTTATATGTAATATAATTTAAATTATGGATAATTTTTTATATGTGTAGTCTTTTTGTTCTCGTTGACTCTCAACACTTGTATGGATTAACTTTATATAAATACATAGAAAATAAATTCTAAATAAAACTCTCCTCAAACCTAAAACCTAAATATTTTTTATTTAAACCATCAAAATTTTAGTATTTTTAAAATTTAATTATTAAGGTGAAACTTAAGTTTTTAATTTTTATCTAAACATCTAGTTAGTAGTACATTAATTAATTTTATATAACTAAATATAAATAAAATTTAAATTTTATAATAAAAAGAGTAAACTGGCTCAATTGAAAATAGATGAGTATATCTATAATTTCTTCTGAAATAAAATACTAAAATTTGGAGAATTAATGAATTTAATTAATTTTATTGGCAAACTAAATGAAATTATTGGAATTGAAAATATTTAAAATTTCTCAATTCTACAAAATAGTGCATCCATGCAATAAAATTAGCAATTATATTAATTCTATTAATTCCAGGTGAGTCTGCAAATCACATAGGAGGAAATCCTTGCAATCGCAGGCTCACCTGCAAGACACGTGAGCAGCCTCATGTGTCTTGCACGAGCACGAGAGCCTGAAACCGAATTCCTTTCTCCGCGCACGGGCTCACATGCTCACGTGCCTTGCATGTCAGCTGCACACACAGCAGCGAAACCGCTCTCTTCTCTTTCCCATTTATGCAACCGACACAAATCATTCTTCCCCTCTCGTTCGGGGCACCAGGGCTGCCGGCTGTAAGGCACCGGAGCAGCCGGTGATGAAGCACCTGCTACCAGCCAAGGGTCTGCGGCGGTAGGGTTTGAAGCTTGGACGCGGCGACATGGGAGGACATCATCAGTGTCATCGTAGGCGGCAGAGAGATGATGCTCCGGCAAAGCGATAGTCAACGGAGCTGGGAGGGCAGATTTCTCCGGCTCATTTGGGTCCACTTTCTCCAATTCATTAAACTATAAAATCAATTAAATTCATGTCAGTGACAACTCAATTTCTTCGATTTTCTGATGTGAAAATGATAAACGTTGCTACTATTTTGTGTCTTAATTTGTTGATTTGAAGGCGCATGAAATGCCTCTTTTTGTTATTTTGGAATTTTATAAATTTCCATATTTTTTTTTTTGGTAATTTTTTAAAATTTCAGATCTTTTCTACGATTTTATGAAATTTTAGATTTGTTTTGAAAATTTCTGAATTTTTTAACAGTTTTTATAATTTTTAAAGTTTCAGAGAATTTTTTTTTTTTTAAAAAAAATACCATTTCTGAAAGTATGGCGCCTTGCTCGAGGCTCAAAGGGGGTTGCTGCTTCGGGATGCAGCGTTGAGGCTGGAGCAGGTAAGAAACAAAATTGAGAATCAAGAATGAAAGATGCAGGTAGGCTAAGTGCGAGGAGGCGAGCGGTGCGCAGCACAAGGCAGGGGAGCAGGTCCGTCGTGCCTAACAAAACAAACTTCTGAAAGCGGTGCACCATAGATTAATCGATCATCACTGTCATTGCAAGTGACAACACATAACACAGACAAAACTGAAGCAGAACGGAGACGCAGAATGCCACCCCAATCAGCCAACGTAATCTCCAGACGCGCCAGGCCACGAGAAAGAGCAAGCGAGAAAGAGGGAGAGGGAGAGAGTGCGTGTGATACCTGGATCGCCAGTCCCAATGCCTTTTTCTGGAGGCGCGTTGCCGTTCCCACTCTGCCTTGATGATTGGGGACCTCTACCACCAGCTACAAAAATCAAAGCTCATCTCAGAAATTTTTTTTGTAGCGAGCTCATCTCAGTACTTTCACCCTCCCACTTTTACTGCGCTGCATGCATGCAGACGCACACGGCATCTGCTGTGCCATCGACGACGCCACTGCTCGTGTACGTGAATTCCCAAGCTGCAATAGCACCAGTACAAGCTAGAAAGAGATTATAATGTGTCAATTCACCAGATTTATATGATATATATCACGATGAGAGGATTAACAAGAGACCTCATGCAAAATTAGATACATGCACAGAGAAGCACAAGGCCTTGAAACTAGGTTGACCATTCATCTATGGTCCACGTTTATATAGTAATTTAACAATTAAGAAAGACTTGACTTTGGTCGAAATTCAGCTGAGTTGGGTCCAATGGCGGTGGGCGTCGCATGCAACGTCATTAACGTCTGAGGCAGTGCCCAGAAGTCCACGCGTCGTGAAGCCCACGCAGCACAAGCAATTGGACCCCTTCCACCCCTTCTTCCTTGGCATTCCCTCTTTTGTGAACAGATCATCGCCCTGCAAAGTGCAAATCCAACATGCATCGTATCTCGTTTACTTACAATTGGAATTGTTTCTGTCCTACGCAGCAGAGCATGCAACGCCATTGCTTTAAGTGGAAGAAAGAGGAAACGCGGTAAACAAGCAAGAGAAGACCAAACAGCAAGTCACGCATTAGTAGTACCTTGAGCCACGAGAGAACGTTGCTCGTGTACCCTGTGGCCAGAACAATGGCGTCGAACTCTTCTTCCCTTCGGTCAACGAACCTCGCCCCTGTCTTTTTTATTTCCTTCACTGCTCCCGTCGCCTTCATTTCTAATTACATGCAAACTTCATATTTTGATGTAAATTCGACCAAGAAGAGTAGGACTAGGAAATGTACCGAATTTGATGTGTGAGAGGGCGCCGACGTCGAGAACCGGGGTCTTACCGATGAGGTTCTTGAGCACGAGAGGGCCAGTCTTGGGCCGGCGAAGGCCGAGGGGGTCGGTGTCGCCCAAGATGATCTAGCTTTGCCATTTGCCAAGAGGAACCTCTCCAGCAACCTGAGTGGCAATAATGAGGGTAAAAGGTGCAGGCTTTCGAGGCGCGGTGGGGAATGTTGTAGGGAGAACAAGCTTGAAGCGATCTATACAGAGGGAGAAGGAGGAGGGGTTTTGAGCTCTTGTTGGAGTTATTTTGGGGTTGCAGAGCAGGAAGTGAGGGAGAGGGAGAAGCGTGAAGAATTGGGAAAGAGATTTCCTTTCTTTTCTTTATTTTTCTCTATTTTTTTTATAAACCGACTAGAAATCAAAGAGAGAAGAACGAGGGAGTGAAGAAGAAAAAGGCTGAAAGGGAGGAGAAGAGCAGAAAGACAGAACTCGACGAACGTTTCCGAGTTTGTTCTACAGACAAATCGAGTATGCGGAATTAATTAAGATTTTAAGTTTCGATTTTCAAATTCACCAAAATCAATTTATTTCGATCGTTTGGATTTTATTTCGATGGTTTGGGTCCGTTTTAGTTTTAGTAAAATTATTTTTTAAATTTTTTGACCAAATTTTTATTTTAAATTTAAAATTAATTAAAAAAAATTTACAAATAAAAAAAGTATTTAAATTTTTTTTAAAAGTATTAATTAAAATTTTTTATAATAAAAAACGAAAAATATATGAGAATTCATAATTAATATTTTTGTTAAATTCAAACTCAATTAACAACTTAATCACTAAGTTAATTATAATTTATAATATAATTATAATATATAAATATAAATAATATATTTTTTAAATTCGAAACGAAAACCCAAACAAACATTTCAGGCGTGACCGACACTTTAAAGTTTAAACCATGGTCCTAATACAACTAACAGTGCAGAGATTTAAGCGGGGATCCAGGTAAAAACCCAAATAAGAAGCGATTGCATCGAGGCAGGCCCAACCATGCCACATTCATCAATAATTATTAAAAATAAATTACTTTGATTTAAAATTAGAGTTTTTGTCGAGATATCTAGGCATTATTTTTAAATTTATTATTTATTTTATAATATTAGTAAAAAATTACTCCTTGATGATATACATTTATAAAAAATTATCTCCTAAAATTTTTAATTGAAATATTTAGAAAATAAATTATTTTGATTTAATTTTATCGATTAAATTATTATAAAACTACATCATCTGTTTGATTCTTAGTAGAAAATTCTAATCAATCTTTAACAAAAAAAAATACAATCATATACGATTTTATGGTCGATGACAGACAAAAAAGGCTTATAGTAAACGATTCATATATATCTTATAGGAAATTTATGAAAAATTATCTATCTTATTCTATTAGTAAAAATCACTCACATCACACTATAAATTTATAAAAAAATCACATAGACTAAAATTATTTTAAAAAATCAATTTTAATTTAATTTCATTGATTAATTTAATATAAAAAATGAAATAATTCTTATTTTATTTAATTAGGACAGATATTAAATTAATTAAAAAAACCACTAGTCTATCTTATTGTATATAGAGTATTGATTGTCAGGTATTATGAAATTGTGGATCCATAATCTATTTTTATTAGACCGGGCTTTTCGATAATTGTGTATTGATTGTCCAAATTAAAACAAAATAATCCTTATTTTTAGTCCCAAACCAAATAAGGCTTAAAGTTATTTGAGCCTTTGTCTATTCTTGATTGTCAAATTCAGATCGAGTTGATGCCGCATAACTGTCTTGTAGTCCCTTTTGTTCGAGGAAGATTAAAACTTCAAATCGTTTAGCCTCATGGAATCTGGCTTACTCGTAATTAGTTGTGGAGTGAGCTCATTGCACCAAAACAAATATTTTGGATCTTCAACTCGTAGTTTTTCGTGAAAAATACGGGTACAACCTTCAAGTGATGCTCGATGCAGGTAATATGTTTGCTACGACAAGCATGCACTCTGTGTACAAATAAAATGCTTGCTAACAATTCAGTTGAAGAATTCGGTATTTTAGACAAAGGTCATTAATTTATTTGTTTTACGATATTTTAAAATTCTTGATTTTTTAAATTTCGAGAACCATAAAATTCCGTATTTATGATACAAAATTTTAAAATTTCAGAATTTTTTTATTTCAATAATCATAGCATTTATTAATTTTTCTAAATTGGTTGAACTTCAAAATTTTAGACTTTAAAATTCAAAATGTGGGGCCATATGCTGAATTTTATAATTAAATAAAATATAAAATTTATTATTTTAAAATTCACAATTTTAATAAAATAAATACAAAATTTTAAAAACTTTCGAATTTAGAATTTTAAAATTTAAAATTTTAAATTTTATGAAACAAATCTGTCCTAAATATGCCAGCATTTGTTTTGTGTTTTCAACAATATTATAACAAATAAATATTGAAGGAATTTTTACACGATGTCCTTCAGAAACACTGGAAGCAAAGCATCTATATTTTTCTAAATTTTGTAATTACGTTTATATCTCATTAAACAATTTTTTATACTCTGGAGATCCAAATAATTATTATTTTTAATCAAAAATAATTTAAAGTGCATAAGTATAATTAAAAAGTTTTTAAAAAAGCTATAAATGCTAATTCAGTATTTTTTTTAGAGATATCATCCATAAAAATCCCATAATAAATTGATTAATATATTCCGAGCTTTTGCGTACGTTGAATCATTCATGAGTTTGCTATCGTTTGCGGAAGTACAATGAAATTCTCATTTATCTTGTTTGTCATTCTCCTGCTATTTGTACTGCACATGCCTGTTGACTTGTACTACCACTCTTCAAAAACCAAATAGATCTTATATATCAACTCATCGTCTGTGGTACTTCAAAATCAGTAGCCTTTCTCCATTGCGCTGCATCCTTTGTCGTTGTACTACCGCCACTGTCATTGTACTACTGCCTTTCTTCTCCTTCTTCTTCTCCATCCATCCATGTTTCCCTTTTCACTAACTTTTTCTCGCTTTTCTTTTCCTTTGGCCCACACGAAAATATCACAAATTTACATCTTTGTGTTCTTTCCCATGCCTGTTTTTCAAGTTCCGAGTTTTTTTCGACTAAAAAAACGTCGATTTCATTAATAATATCCACGTTCATACAAAATTGCAATCCAAATAAATTAAATCTTAAAAACAGAGATGAAGAAAAAAATTTTTCACTTAGGCCATACATAAACAAAGCATTTAATATTTTTCATTCAATTTTGAAGTATACATGTTACATCTGCTTCTTTTCCCTGATTTACGGCAATTTCAATGGATTCTTCTGTCTGATGCCTAAAGAGAATAGCAGCTGCTGCCGGGTCGCACTACAGCTTTGATCGACGGAGCCCACTGGAAGGAGGCGAGCCCGTCGGACCGGCTCCGGACGGACGGCCGAGGGAGATTCTCCGGCACGATTGTCTCCAGCGAGTTCTCGTGCCAAGGAGGACACCTCCTCTTATCGCTCCACTTCACGACCCTCCCCTCTGACGCTGCCTCCACCACGCCGACGACTGCGCCGGTGGCTTCGGCGGAGAAGCTCATCGTCGAGGAGCCGATGACGACGCACGCCAGGGTGGAGACGCATCGCCTGCGCCAGGTAGAAAGGGTGGTGGTGGTGGTCTTGGGGAGAGCAGGAGGCGGAGGAGGTGGCGAAGAGGATGGCTGAAGGCAGGAGTAGACGGAGATGGCCATTTTCTTTTCTTTTTCCTTTCTTTTCAAGGAAAAGAGTGAAAATGTGGATTTCTTGGTTGGGGTTTTTACTTTCCAGGGTTTAAATAGAAGACGCGGTTGTTGGTCAGATCACGATTGTGTAGGACACGACACCGGCGGATTTTTGTGTGGAGAGCACGTGGCTCAACTCTCCACCCTTGGAATTTTCTGTAAATTTTTTTAACATATAAACCCTCCACAAAACTTCAAAATTGCTAATTTAGTTGTCAATATATGTTTGCTGAGGGCTCGTTTGAAATGAGCCTGCGGTGGAGTACGTTCGGGGCAGCCAATAATTACTCTGATCATTTATGTGAGTACTGAGTTATAGTGATGGATTTTGGTAATTACTTTCTAAAGGGTTTGCAAGGAGCGTGAAGCAAATATCTGCTTTCGAGGGTCTAATGCGCAAAAATCTCTTTCCTTTTGCTTGCCGTCTAGGATGACTAATGGAGAATGATTGCACGTTTGGGCCTGGTGGGACCCCATCAGCTTTGATATTTGTATGATTCCCGGGTTGGTGCGAAAGAACGCTGTGGATTCGGTTTAAAATCGAATTCGATCGAATAAATCGGATTAAAATTTTTAATTTTAAAAATTTAAAAATCGAATTGAATCAAAATATTATACAAACTAAATTAAAATCGAACCAAAATATTTCTGTTCGGTTCGATTTAAACCAAAAACCTAAAATTTAATGTGATTTTATTTTTTTCAATTTAAATTTAATTATATTCAAATTAAAATAAAAAATTAAGACTAAAACTAATATTATATAATCATATATACATGTAATTTAGTTCGATTTGATTTTTATAATTTTTAAAAATCAAAAATCAAAACCGAAACTTAATATTAATTTTTTTATTTTTTAAAATTAAATCAAACCGAAAACGAAATAATATCGATTATTCGGTTTCCATGTGATGGATTTATTCAGTTTAAACCACAACTCTATTAAAGAATCATGAATTAACTATTTTTGTGGATTTTTATTTTTTTTTAAAGCAAAAATAGACGAGGATTTAGACTTACCTACAGATACATACATCCATTTTGAAGAAAAAACTGAACTAATTAAATTCTCTCATTACATATCATACAATAAATTCCCTTTCTCCTCCCAGGAAAAAAGGAAATACAAAGACCTGATTTGGCTTTGGCTTCTTCCTTCCGCATATATACCTAGTCGTAGAGAGTTCTTTCTTATGATTTGGCTTCTACCTTCTCTGGAAGTTGAGCATCTTAATGGAGAAGGCAAACACGAAAGCAAAGAGCAACGGAAACGCGACAATCACAGCAGCCACCACGCCGAGGAAACTGTGCTTGAACCCGAAATAGCTCCTCAGGAATTCGGACACTGGCAGGTCGGCGTCGCTGAGTATATCATCAATGTCTCCAAACTGCGACGCAGCCAATCCATACAGCGTCCATGCGACAGGGCAGATCCAGTAGTACCATCTCCACAACCCAGGTATCCTCTGTTCAAAAAAAAAAGTTTGGAAGTCACTGAGCCATTTCCTTTCAATCCAACAGCGGAGGAATGAAAGATGGGATGAAAATGGAGACTTACGGTTCTCGGGACAATGAATCCAGAGAAGAGATTCCAAATGACGTAGAATGCAAATGCAACCATGGCGGACAAGTGACAGTTCGGTGTCATACCGACAGTCATCATTCCGTAGAATGTGAAGTATAGCAAGGTGAAATACATGAAGAACACGTACCAGAAGAACTTGGCTGCTGTCCATTCAAATCCAATCATCGCGTACACAATAACACCATGTATCAAGGCCTGGACCAAGATGTATGGGAGCTCAATCACAACCTGCAGATGCACCAAAATGCAAGTTTTATAAATGAGATAATTTGGTAAAATAAGAGAGTGAGAGATCTTCATGAGAGAACACATAGATATATTGCCTGTCCAAATGCGTAGGAGAGAGCAGAGTACATTCCGGCTGCTTGCTCTCTGTAAAACACTGTTCTTTCAATAGACACGACGGGCTGAACTGATGAAGAGTTCTGCACACCGAGGAAGAGAACGGCGATGTACATGGAACCCATTGCGTTCACTAGATCTTGCATTTTTTCTCTTTTCTTGCCCAGGTCCCAGAATATGGTTCCAACCATCAATGCCACGATTACGGTGAAGAAGAATCTGACGGCGGTGTAGGGAGGATTCCTCCAGTATGACAAGTGCTGTTTCCATAGACAAGCCATGCATTGTGTGAAGAAGTTCTGGGCGTATTGGGTCGTGAAGCTGAGGTCGCTTGAGCCAGGAGCAGGTGTGCTCAATTCCTTAATCAAAGCTGTGTTCCTCCTGCAGTTTATTTCAGTTGCAAATGGGCAGTTCAAAAGGGCAATATAGCCCATCAATCAAAAACCACCACGTGCTGAAGTCCACATATTTCTTATTATTTATATATTTTTTGAAATTTTATAAAAAAAACCCTCCAAAAATATGATTTCCTACTTTTATAAGACAAAAGTTTTGAACATAATTATAAAATAATGAATATGTGGGGTCTACAGACTACGTGGCGGTCGTTGAGATTTAGGCTGTGCCCAAATTAGATGTGCTAATTGCTGACATTTTGGTGAGTGATCTCCTAATAATCCAGCGCAAATAAAATTAATTTGATCTAAATATATTGGTCTAATATAAAACTGATTGTATAAGAATAGAATAGGCTGATTTTAAGGGGTTATTTGGAAATTAGTCATCATTTACTCCCAACCCGAGAGATTTTTTTTTATTAAAATTGAGCTTTAACCAAATTCGTTGTTTGAGTAGGATTATATTTGGGTGTAATTAGTAGTTGTGCAGAGTAGTTTTTCACAAATTTTCTGATACAACACGATGAAAGTCAAAATCAAAATAAAAACTACTCAATTATTTTTATAAATTAATATTTTTTTATCAAAATTAATTATACAGTAATTTAATTTTTGAAAAATTAATTAATTTTTATAATAATTTAATTTAATTATAATATAAAATAAAAAATTATTAATTTTATAAAAAAATAATTGCTCCCTCGTCGAGCAAAATTAGGGAATTGATAGACTTATATTTTTGAGGCGTTAGTCAGAAAGCATAGGAGTATAATCTCGTAGGATTTAACCTGTACTTAGCAAGGTAATCGAATAAGCCATTTCATTATGTATTATTTATGACAATTATTTTAATGATTTATGCTATCATTGTATTACTTGATATTGGAATAAAAATTCAGTTTATAATTATTTTTTCTAAATATTAACACATGATCTTGAATTTATATTTCTCGATTTGAAAAGACAAAAAATACATTAAAATTTCTATTTGCGAAAATTATAAAGACTAGATATGATCATTTATTTTCATTATGAAATTATATAAAGATCATACAAAACTTTTATTAACTATCGTATTATTCTTTAATTATGTGATGTGGTTATGTTAGCAAAAAAAAATTCTTAATATGTTAACCTATATATATATTTGTGAAAAACCGATTATGATTTTATACTGTGACATGATTTTATATGTTATTTGTGTAACTTAACTATCAGAATTAAGTGTGACACTCCATATTATATATCTGATCCGTATCATTGTGTTGATTGTGTGATCATAATTAATACTAAAAACTAAAACATATTTTCGAATAAAGAAATAAATTTATCTTTAAAATTCTAAATATGATAAAATAACTCAACTATCTGATTTTATATATTATGTTTTAATTATGTTATATTTTATTATTATATTATTTTAATATATATGTAAAATTTAGTTTTAAAATTTTATATATAAGATACTGTAATCCTATCATGTTTTAAACTATTAAAAAAATAAATTTATAATAGTGTAATAAAATTTACTAACTGATAAAATCTAATTTAGAAAAAAATTGAAAAGCCAAGTCGTAAACCATAAACTCTAAATGCTATTTGATTTAGAAAAAAAAAATTGAAAACCTAAACCCTAAACCCAAAATCCTAAATTCTAAACTGTAAACCCTAAATTTTGAACCCTAAATCCTAATGGATAGCATTTGGATTTAGAGTTTATAATTTAGTATTTCAATTTTCAATTTTTTTCTAAATCGGATTTTATCCATTAGTAAATTTTGTTATATCATTACAGATTCATTTTTTTAATTATTAATTATATTAATTCTTAGATAAATTTAATTTTTCAAAATCTAATAAGATTACGGCTCAAATCCTATCAATATAATTTTATATGCACTATATGTATATATATATATAACACAAATGACTATTGAACTTTAGTTAGGTTTAATGAACCTATTAAAATGTATTCTACTACCTAACTAATGTGTTGTATTTGAGTGGAATTGATTTTAATAAAAAAATTTTATAGCCTTTTGATAATTTTTCAATTCGTTACAAATTTTCTTTGACCTTTCAAATTTTTAATAACCCCTGAAAATTTTTTAATTTACTGAATTCAACTGGTTACATAAGTCATGTACTTTGATCACATAGATCATGTACTTTATACTATTTATGTACTGATAGTACTTATACTTATATCTGTAAAAGTATAATTTTTACATTTAAATATTTTATGATTAGAACTAAATAGTTATGTTAAAATTTGTTTGATCATAATTACTTAATTCTAACTATATCTATTTAATTTTGATTATAACTATTTAATTATAGTTATATATGTCTAATTTTGATCATATATTAAAAAAAATATACTATATAAATAAAGATAACTGTCATAGCATTGTTATAAGTACGATAATATGTGTTGTAGGTACAGTGATAGTGATAAATTAAGGTACCTTGGTGTAGACTAATTGAAAATTTACAAAATAAGAAAAAAACAATTTAAAAAAAAATTTTCAGGTAAGTTTAGTAAATTTTCCCTTGATATTATTTATGTAAATTTGTAAATTTAAATTTAAGAAATGGTCTTGTATTTTTTGAGAATTTATTAATATCATATTGTGAGTTATTATTTTTGTATAGATACTTATAAAGTCCTTTTATGTTTATTTTATATTGGCCTCATAAGTGTATGATGGTACCATATGTGGTTTCAGAGCGTGATGTATTATGGTATAGGTTTACTTACTGGAACAACTCCGAATTCTTGTATATCTCAGTGAAATTGACTCCCATCACCTGTTCCTGAGCTAATGTGGTCACTTCCAACATCCATGTCGCCGGGTTATACCGATCTTTTATCTTCTTGACTCCATCAATCGCCTGAGCAAAATCATAATATGTTACTAATTATACATAGTCTTCAAGGTGAAAGAAGTTGTGGAGTGGCTAACTCCTGTTAGAATCATAGTAGCCTCACCTCAAAATATTTGATCAACTCAGATGAATGTCTCCCCAATGGACCGACGTATATCTCTTCCCCACCTCTCTTCATTAGTAATAGCTGCAATTTGATTGAAAAACATGTCAGTCTAATGTATATTAAATCTTGAAACAAATGGATTTCAGAAACCAAGTTTGATAAAAAAATTGCTCACCTCATCGAAAGCTTCAAAGACGTCGATACTAGGCTGGTGGATAGTGCACACCACAGTCCTCCCAGTATTTACAGTGTTCCTGACTATCCTCATAACAATTGCTGCTGACCTTGCGTCAAGCCCAGAGGTAGGCTCATCCATGAAGATTATAGAGGGGTTAGCAACGAGCTCAACAGCAATTGTCAACCTCCTCCGCTGCTCCGTAGATAACCCGCTCACACCTGGTAACCCGACCATCGACTCTCTCAATGCGGTCAGCTCAACAAGCTCCATGACTTCCTCAACGAACATCTATATTCCACAAAGAAGTCAAGTCAGTTTATGCATCGATAACATTCTCATAGCTACAGCTAAACAAGGAACAAGTACGGATAGGACGGATACCTTTCTTGTTGCCGCATCGACCTCAGGAGGCAACCTTAGCCATTCTGAGTAGGCCAGAGACTCGTAAACGGTGACATGAGGAGAGTGGATGTCGTTTTGTTCACAATAACCGGATACACGGGCGAAGGTTTCTTGCTTTTTCGGGTAGCCAGATATGGTGATGCCTCCTTCTATATATCCGTTGGTTTTCCTTCCGGCGAGTACATCCATGAGTGTGGTCTTACCAGCTCCACTAACACCCATGAGAGCAGTAAGGACTCCAGGCCTGAAAGACCCACTCACACCCTTGAGGAGCACTAGCCGGTCTTCCTCTATACCTTGTGGTTTCATTTCCTACATATTCATCAATATCACAAGTCAGACATGTCTGAAATATTCATGTCGGAGAAGAACATGGAATAGAGGTAATCGACTGTTGGACTGAATTTAGTTACCGCTGGCATGTCGACGGAGTATCTTATGTTGTCGAAAGTGATGGAAAGTGGTGTAAATGGAAGCACCATCCCCCTCTGATCAGAATCAACTACTGCGTTCGTGGAACCTGATGAAATTCTTCTCCCCTGGGATGCATCTGTTCCCAATGCACATATTACAGATCATGGTTAGCCAAAACTCTTTTGATATCGTAAGAAAAAGCGGCTTAGATTCATGACTATACTTGTAGATGTTGTGTGGATGCTTGAGCCGCTTCCTCTCATTGATAGTTCAATTTGTTCTCCTGTCAAATTTGCTTGTTTCTCCTTCATGGCCTGCTCAGAGATGATTGGTTGAGATTTCCCAAATGCTGCCAACATAAAATGAAATGCTCAGGAACACGAGTTTGAAATTCAGTGAAATATTACGAATAATCAAAGGAAGAAATTGGATGTTGCTTACGTTTCAGCAAGGAGAGAGCCACAATGAAGAGAAAATTGAAGAGAAATACATATCCAATTAGAGCGCCAACGCCAATCCAGTACCATTTTGCTTCGGAAAATATTCCGCGCGATTTCAAGAGATAGACACCCAATTTCGAACCGTCTCCAGGAAGAATCTGTTGCAAATATAACTTGTCAATTGTGTTCCATTCTGCAGTATTGTAGTTTCAGATATTTCTTACTTCCCAGCGTTTCCCCAGGAACTCATTCACTGCGATTGAGTTCTGCGCGTACATCATGGGTGAAATCCAATAGCCCCATATCCACCATTTCTTGATATCCGCTGTTCAAAACAATTTGCATATATGATGTTACAGAGATTTTTACCATGTCAAATGTTTGTATGCGAAAAAGAAGCAAGAACACACATATACCTCTTGAGATAAGGAATCCGCCGAGTGCCAAAACCAGGAGACATACGCAAGATCCAAGTGTGTTTGCGACAACCATGTCCCTACCAAGAGCGGCTATGAGCCGGAATAGGCCCGACGTCATTTGCTGGACGCAAATTAGCAGCACGTACTGCTTGAAGAGCCTAAAACACAACCAAGAAAGAGAAGGTTAATGTCAAGAAATTGGTGTCGAATAAAAGAAATAAATTGTGCAAAACTACAAATAGTTTTGTCTACCTTCCAACATTTGGATCAAATCCTATGGCATAATACGTCACGAAAACCCAGATTGCAACTTCAAAAAATGATATAGGGATCTTGAGAATCCATGTGGGCAAGGAATAAGCCCATGCAGGATAGAAGAGGAGGTCTCTTTGCTTGAAGAAAACTGGGAGTTTTAAGATTGTCATGGCTTGTTCTGAGAAGCCATTGAACATAATTGTCATGAGCCCGAAGAAGAGTGTGCCGAGGTAAATCCCGCCATCTATCATTGAACGATGATGCATCTCTGTTCGCAGGAACAGCGCCATTGTGATGAGCGCTTGGATAAAAAGCTGCAACAAAATAGAAAACCAACATGTCAACACTGCACAAAACTAGCATTTCCATAGAAGAAGGGATGAAGACACCGTACCTGAGTGCCCCTGAGAACATAGACGAATGAGTTCCTCTTCATCAGAAGCAGTTCTCTCCAGGTGCAGGCTTTTAGTAGTTCCATCTTGCTAACGCCGTACTTCCAAGTCGCCAGAGCAGCAGGATGGCTCTTGCTTTTGTCGAACTGTACTGCAAGTTCGTTCCTTATGCTCCGGCCGACATGGAAGGACTGGAATGCCTCCGCGAATTCCCGAACAGGCACAAACCTGTAGGGCTCATCTTGGCGCATCCAGTACTGCTGTTGGTCTTTCCTTGATGTCACCTATGGAGGCAAAGGCAAAGTAAGAATCACAGGCTGGATATTATGCAAGGTTTTAAATGCCAGTGAACCTACTTCTTGCAAGAAGTCGGCGGCGCCTTTCCGCTTAGGGCACTTGAATCCCATTGATTCGAAGAACTCAAGCACATTCTCGCGGGGACCTTGATACACAACATGCCCGTCGGAGAGCAGGATGATGTCGTCAAAGAGGTCATATGTCTCCGGCGGAGGCTGGAGCAAGGAGATAACAGCTGTTCTGCTGAGGATGTGAATTGTCTGTCTCAGTGAGTTCACTATCTGGAAGGTTGTGGAGCTGTCAAGCCCCGTTGATATCTCGTCCATAAGCAACACTCTTGCTGGTCCAGCAAGCATCTCACCTGTAACAACCATCATCAATTGAAATTGAAAATGACATTAAAGGTGCCGAAGGGTTTTCTGAAATATTGGAACATGCTGAATTCCATAAAAAATTAATAGTATTGAGGGACAGGACTAACTCACCAGTAGTGACACGCTTCTTTTGGCCGCCAGAAATGCCTCTCCGCATTTCATCGCCGACCATCGTGTCGGCGCAAATCTCCAATCCTAATATCTTGAGTATGTAGTCTGTGACAATGCTTACCTGTTGTCCACATATTCCTGATGCCTAGAATCGCCAAGACAAAGAAACGTAAGCACCAGCCATGAAAAATCACTTATTATCGGTGTGAAGTTTGTTTGTTATTTGTCTGTACCTTCATGAAGACATCAATGTCAGGGTCTGGTATGATGTTTGCTTGCTTCTCCCTTCTCGCTAGCTCGATTAACATGTCTGTAAAATGACTTCAGCCGTCAGACACTTTCGATTTTGCTTCCAAGAAGGAAATCTCTTAAGTGCATACCGTGGCGAGCGCCTACTCCTTGGCATCTTGCTGAGAAGGCTAAGGTTTCACGCACCGTCATCTCGCCTATGTGAAGATCGTATTGGCTGATATATGCAGCTGCTCTCTGGGGAACAAACTCCTTCATGCCGTGGCCATTGTAAGTTACTTTTCCTGTAACCTGATGTTGATGAGGAAAATGAAGTGATTTTTCAGATTCAGAGCTAGGAACAGAGAATGAAAACTAAATTTTCTGAAAGAGATATCCCGACCTTCAGGTCGGAGCCTAGCTTTCCAGCCAAAGCCAGCAATAAAGTGGTCTTTCCTGAGCCTGGAGGTCCTAAAAGCAGAGTCATCCTGAAAATTTTGACAGAAAATCGCAAGATGCAACTTTAAGAAATTTGTACAATAAAAAAACAGAGAGAAATTAAAATAAAAAAGGAAAAAATCTTATTGTACCTGCTAGGCTTTATGATTCCACTAACATCATGGAGGATGGACCATGGCTTCTTCCTATTTGGAAATATGCGCAGCTTGTTGCCAATGTTCTTTCACCAGATTAAACAATCCAATCAATTCAAGGAAAGATTCAGAAACATTCTAATCAAATCAAAGCTGAAACCTCTCAAGGTACCTCCAAGACATTGATGTATGCGTTGAGAATCGTAGGTAATCCTCTGTTGCCCGTATGTGCTTCGGCTTCGATGTTGAGATGCTCGTACCGCACTTCAATTGTCGGAAGATCAATCCCAACCCTGTACCAAACAAAAACCAATGAATCAAACAATCTAAGGATATTCAATTCAAGTATGCTGTTGTCATCTTCATCATCAAACCTGTCGATGCGCTCCTTGAGCTTGAGCAAGAACTTCTCGTTATCGTCCTCGGCAACTCTCACCAACCTCTCCAACAAGGCGTTCCTCTCCTGCAACCTGAGGCTTTTGATATCAACCTCCTTGTGCATCCCATCCTCGATGGCAAGTATGCCTTTCCTGATCCTATCATAAGTTGGCAGCTTCTCGAGCGCCGCCCACGTCAGAGCCTCCTCATCGTCTTCCTCCCGCGTAGACTTTGAAAACACATCCTCCCCTCTGCTCCATATGGAGATACTCCTTCGCAAACTCCCCACCCGGTAAATTTCTCCCGTGATGTCCATCCAAAGCTTCTTCTTCTTTCTTCTTATCTTCTTCCTATTTTCTTGGAAAAAACCTATGTTTCGGCCTTGCTGATCGAGAGAGAAGATGGGACTGCGATATAAATAGGAAGAGGAAAGAGGAGGACGAGGAAGAAGAAGCAGGATGCTGCTCGTTGGGTTTTGAAATTATGGCGCCCTTTTTGTGACACGTGGACCGGAAAATATTGAAATTTAGGGTTTATGGTCAGCCGCGGGGTACTTCTTCTTCCTCAACTCCTTTGGTTTGACCACTCGGCTGCGATCTTGAAATCAAGAACCCTCCATGGCCGATCTAACGGTCCATATATTTTCTAATAACAAGTGCAAATCTATCCCTGCTGCCATTCCAACGTTAATTATAGATACGTTATTTGATTATACACAAATCTTTTTCAATGAGATTAATAGTTCAATAATTATTCATTACTGTTAATTTCTTACAATTTCTCAAAATTTTTCATCTTCCCTGTTAGTCCAATTGAAATTTGAAATTTAGTTTCGATATTTTTGATAAGAGACGAAACTTGTAATTAGTCACTAAGTCAAATGCTAAATAGAATATCTATACCCCTTCTTCCCCCTCACTTTCTTCCTGTCCCTCTCCTTCATCCCCAACTCACCCTTCTTTTACAATACCCTCCTTGTACCTTTTCCTATATCTACACTCATGTCTAGATCCCGATCGCTTTCGTCTTTATGCAAAGCCACTCCATCACTTGTGATCACTTCTCCCTACTTGCCCTTCACTTTGTCTCAATCCTTCGCCTTCTCCCTGGTGACCTACATCATCATGCTATTATTGTCAAGACCTGTCTCTATAACCTCGTTAATATTGTTATTGTATTTCTTGAGATGCACTACTCTTGTTGCCTCTCTAATCCATTTGCTATGTGTTTGATTGGATATTCTCTATTGATGTTGTTTACTAAAATACTATTACATTGACCTTATCAAATGCGAGTAATTTGGTGATATCATGGAGTTGTTTGACATAATGCACGAGAGAAATGTGTTATTTTGACAGTACTATGATCGATATAATATTGGAGATATTAAAATTGCATGGAGGGTATTTGATTAAACACCTAAGAGTGATGTGTAATAGTGTTTAATAATATGTAAATGTAATTGAAGATAATGAATAAATATTCATTATTAAGTCTGAAAATATTAAAACTTAAGTAGAATATCCAATTGTAAATGAAAAAATATAGAGTATAATTACATCTAACAAAAACAAAAATAAAATAGTTAAATAAATAAATATTAATCATTAAATCTGAAATGATTTTAGCTTAAGCTGAATAATATGCTAACTATAAATAAAAAATACCAAGGACATTCTTGCATCTAATAAAAACAAAGAAAAAAAGTTAAATAAATTAATATTAAATTGAATAATTTGCAACTATCAATGAAAAATACCAAGAGTATTCTTACCTTTAACAAAAATATAGAAGAAAATGATTAAACAAATGAGTATTAATCATTAAACACAAAAGTATTCGAGTTGAAATTTAATAATATGCCACTGTAAATAAAAATATCAAGGGTATATTTAACCCCAATAAAAAATAATAAAATAATAAGATAAATAAATATTAATCATTAAATCCAAAAAATATTAAAACCTAATTTGAATAATATGCAAATGTAAATGAAGGATACGAATGGTATCTTTAACTCTAATAAAAATAGACAATACAATTATTAAATAAATAAATATTAATCATTAAGTCTGAAATTATGAAAGTATAAGCTTAAGCATATACAATTATAAATGAATAATATTAAAGGTATCTTATCTCTAACAAAAATAAAGAAAAATAAAGAAATAAAGAAATATTAATTATTAAGATCGAAACTATTAAATTTTAAGCTAAATAATATATAATTGTAGATGAACAAAATAAAAAGTGTATATATCTCTAACAAAGGAAAAAAAAAGAGTTAAATGAATGAATGCTAAAAATTAAGTCTGAAAGTACTAAAGTTTAACTCGAATAATATTCAACTATAAATAAAGAACACAAAGAGTATCTTACATCTAACAAAAATAAAAAAATTGAATGAATAAATATTAATCATTAAGTGCAAAAATATTAAAGTTTAAGCTCAATAATATGTAATTTTAAATGAATAACATAATAGGCATATTTATCTCTAAGAAAAACAAAGAAGAAATGGTTATAGATAAATATTAATTACTAAAATTGAAAGTACTAAAGTTTAAGAAGAAATGGTTATAGATAAATATTAATTACTAAAATTGAAAGTACTAAAGTTTAAGTTAAATAGTTTTCAAATATAAATAAAAATTACAACAATTATTTTTATCTCTAATAAAAATTTAAAAATAGTTAAATGAATGAATATTGATCATTAAGTCTGAAAGCATTAAAATTTAAACTGAATAATATACAACTATAAATGAAAAATTCAAAAGATATCTTTATCTCTAACAAACATAAAGAAAATAATTAAACAAATAAATAATAATTATTAAGACTGAATAATATTCATCTATAAATGAATAATGCTAAGCATATCTTTACCTTTTAATAAACACAAAGAAAAAATAAGTAAACAAATGAATAATAATCATTAAGATCGAAATGATTAAAGGTTAAGCTAAATAATATGCAACAGTAAATAAAAAACATAGATGGTACCTTTACCTCTAACAAAAACAAAAAAAACTATTAAATGAATGGATATTAATCATTAAATTAGAAAGCAGTAAAGTTTAAGATGAATAATATACAATTAAGACAAAAAAGATATGCTTACCTCTAACAAAAATAAAAAATAATAACAAAACTAAAACTAAAATTATAATTAATTTATATTAATATAAGATAAGAGATAGAAATTAACATCAACACCACTGTTTTTGTTTTCATTTAGAGTTATATTATATCGTTTGTGTTCTTCATTTACATTTGAATATTATTCAACTTAAGCTTTAATACTTTCAAAAACATTAATAATTAACAATAATTTATTTAATATTTTTTTGTTAGAGATTAAGAATACCTTTTGTTCTTCATTTTCAGTTGTATATCATTCGCTTAAGCTACTTTTAGACTTAATGATTACTATTTATTTATGTAATTATTTTTTTGGGTTAGAGATAAAAATATCATTTGTGCTCTTCATTTAGATTTGTATATTTTTTAGCTTAAGCTTTAATATTTTTGAAATTAATTATTACTATTTATTTATTTAACTTTTTTATTCTTTGTTTTTTTAGGGGAGAGGGAGGTTCGACAATTCAATAACTTAATGTTCTGACTAGGTTGATGTCACTAGTTTGATAAGCCCTTCAAATCTTGCTATGTCACTAGCTTGACATGCTCCACAAGTCTTGCTATGTCTTTAGCTCAGCAAGTCTCAACAACAATTCTGAGACACTTGTATTATAGAAGGGGGGGAGGGGTAGCACAGTAGCCACATTAATGATGAAATAATACTAGCTTATTACACTTAATAGCATACTTTTAATCATGAGGATTCAAGAGCATGTGTGAAGCCTCTAGAGTGCCAAAACAACTAATAATAAATGTCAACTCTAACAACTGCATGCCACTACCACCTTCCAGCAGCTGTTCTTTACCACGAAACTTCTCAAACATCATTACAAAGAATAATGGCTTCTTCACAAAATTTTCTCATCCATCAAATACAAAAACCCAAAGAAAACCCATTGTAAGGGGTTCCAGTTGATTTTGGTTAGTCCGATCTTTTGGATAGGGGGTTCACTACACTTAATTCTAGCACCTTTGCATGCTTATACATCTAGAAGCCTTGACCTGCTCAAGCACCTCCTTGACAACTAGAGCATAGCTCTACATTGTTTGGTTTTCTACATAATTCCTATGCATTTTGAGATTTGACTAGCTCAGACATATAAGCCCTAATTAGTCCAATCATCTTTACACTATGCATGATATTGCCCTTAAGCTTTTGACTTGAGCATCAAATAGTCTTCACTAGAGGCACCCCTCTAGTCTAGACATGTTTTACAAGATGCAAGAGAAAGACTAAATAGATGTAGCCCCAAGTGTTAACCAATTTCAATAATCAATGAAGCAACTTCAACATCCTCGAGTTATGGAGCATCATCTGACATTCAAAACACTCACTTAGGATCTGTGCTCTATTATTTGGCACTAAAATATTACTGTCTTTTTAGTAAATTCTCATCCAAGTCCTGAAGGAGAATGAGGATGTCTTTTCTTGATCTCCAGCAGACCTTCTTAGAATTGATTTAGAAGTGGCTTAATATGGACTCAATGTCTCTCCATAAGTCGAGCCTATGTGGTAAAGAAGAATGAGCCTTGTCCAAGAGCAACAAATAACTGTTGCTAGAGAACTCAAGAAGTTGTTGCTGCCATTTTCATTGGGGAAGCCTATTACCCCAATTTGCTAGCTAGTATTGTGTTGGTAAAAAAAAACCCAACGAAAAGTAGTGTATGTGCATCAATTTGACATAGTTGAATCAAGCATAACCCAAGCTCATATATTCTCTTTCCAAGATTGATCAACTTATCAACTATACCTCTCATTAGCCATTAGCTCCTTCGACACCTTCTCAAGCTACTATAAGATTCACATGGAACTAGAGTGTGACGCCCCTAACCCAATGCACTATTGTTCCTAGATGTCTTCGACTCACCGGCCCATCGAATCCCAATGTTTTATTTTTTTTTTGGCTTTCCGAAAAAAGGCTTGGTTACTAGGTATATGATAGTTATTATACTCATCTCAGTCTTAACTACCACACTTTATCAATATCGGACTAAAGACCAAATTGCTATCCAGTCATGGGCTTTATAACCCATTGGCCTATAGTGCCTTACAATATCCCCACTTAAAAACTTAGTATTCTCGCTAAGGTAACTTACGCTGTTCAAGAGGTGGTGCAGAGAGACTTTGATATCACTATGTGATGCTCTCAACCTAACGCGATATTATTTTTGGGCGTCTACGGCCAACTAGCTCACTGAGCCTCAGTTTTTTTTTTTTTTTTGATTTCCCAAAAAAAGGCTTTATTGCTAGGTCTATGACAGTAATCATATTTAACCTAGTTTTAATTCCCATATTTTGTCAATATGAGACTAAAGATCCAATTACTGACCAGTTACAGACCTCACAACTCACTAGCTTACTGGGCCTCATACAGAGGATGAATAGAAGGCAACATTCATCATCCATATGGGAATCTACTACTACATTGTGATATTTTTCAGCCTCAAAAATGCAGGAGCTACTTACTAGCACCATTAGCAAAAATAGCTGAGCAAAAATATGGAGGTCTTTGTTGAATGACATGCTTCTCAAAATCCTGCAAGTTGAAGGATACCTCACTGACCTCACTGAGATGTTCAATACTCCCATGTGTCATCGGGTCAACCTCAACTCAGAGAAATATGCATTTGGTGTAGTCTTCAAAAAGTTTCTAGCCTTCATGATTTCTGAAAGAGACATGAAGCCAATTTATAAAAGATCCGGGTGATCTTGGAGATGGAGAAATCGACATTCATCAAAGGAATTTAGCACCTAAATGATCGCATTACTTTTCTCTCCCACTTCATGTCAAAATTAGGGGAGAGATGTCTTCCCTTCTTCAAAGATCTAAAGAAAGAGAAAGAGTTTCAATAGGACAAGGAGTGCGAACATGTCTCCATTGATCTGAAGTGGTACCTTTCCTCTCCTCTTCTCATCGCGAAGCTGGTCTCGAGAGAGATTCTCTATATGTATGCTATTGTAGGGCTCCAAATGGTAAGTTATGTGCTTATTAGTACTCGTAATAACTTACATTTCTTAGTATATTATATTAATCATATCCTAGGTGGAGCTGAGGTGCAATACCCACAGTTGAGAAACTTGCATATGTAGTGGTCCTCTCTTCCAAAAGGTTACAACCATATTTTTCAATGCATAACATTATGATGAACTAACCCTTGTGATGGGCCTTTCAATAGCTAGAGACATCAGGAAGACTCCTAAACTAGATGGTTGAACTCAACTAGTCCAACATCCATTACTAGCCCAGTGTGGCCATCAAAGTTTAGGCCTTGACAGATTGTGTGACTGAGGTCTCTAAACATTCACCTTTTTGCTCACCTTTCTAGCTTCCAACAATATTAAATAGAATACAAAGCCCTAGTCTTGGGGCTTAAGATCACCTACTTACTAGAAGCACAAAGTTGCAAGTCCACAATGAATCCCAATTGCATGACTTCGAAGCAAAGGATCCAACTTTGATCTAGTACTTGTAGATAGCAAAAGATTTGATCAAGTGGTTCGAGGTGATGGAGACTCCCTACATCCCTCGAGAGCAAAATTCTAAGGCAAACGCCTTTGCAAGGTAAGCAACCATATTAAGTCATTAACATCAATAACATTGACTCATATAGATTCACTTGGCTTAGTGGGACACTCCTTCCAAAAATATGATATATTGACAATCTCAAAAAGTTCTATCCCTAGTAAATTCGTCCTTGGACGTTATTTTACTTTGATATTCTACACAAGACATAGGTCTCTCTTTTATTACTAGCTTAGGAGGAGCTAACTACTAAGCTCGATTTAAGTCCTAGGCATCCTAAGACCTTGGCATTCTCAACCCTAGGCATTCTGAGTCCCAACATTCTCAAAATCTTGGATTATCAAGCTCTTGTCTAGATTTTTATTCTACTAACTTAGTCAGAGCAGTGGCTAGTTTGGGTCTAGTCTCACTTATTATTAGCTCAAGCAGAGAACTTTGACTAAATCTTAGGCATTCTAAGCCCTAGATATTTCAAGCTCTTGGCAATGCAAGCCCTAGGCATTTTGAAGTTTCGGTCTACCCATGCACTCATCTTAAACATATGTGAATTTCAATCAACTTAAGCAAGGAGCTTGGACTAAGTCCTAGGCATTCTAAGCCATAGGCAATGTAAACCCTAGGCATTTCGAAGCTTAGCCTGTCTAGACACTCATCTTATGTGGATTTCCATTAACTCAACCAAGAACATTAGTTGAAGTGAAGCATAATCTTTGTAAGTCCGAGCTTAGCTAAACCTTCGAATACATTTTGAAGCCTTGATTTACTTAGATACTCAAAATTCTAATTCATTCAAGCATTTTAAGTCTTGATTCATTCAGGCATTCAAAACCTTGAATTCCTCAAGCATTTCAAGCCTTAGGAGTGCATTTGGTAATAGGTTAAGGCTAAGGTTAAGGGTAAGGCTAGTAAACTACTTTTGTAGACTAGTATTTTTTTTTTATTATAATTGACTCTATAATAATTTGAAGTTAGAAAAGCTAATTAATTTTTTATAGGGTTAACTATATATAACTCCTTAAAATCTTACTAAATTGCATATTTCTCTTTTAAACTTAAAAATACATGTAACTCTTTGAAATCTTACCAAATTGCATATTTTTCCATAAAACTTGAAAAATTACATATAACTCTTCTAAATTTTTTCACATTACTTATTTCTCCTCCAAACTTAAAAATTAAATATTTTTTATATTATTAGATATATTGTAAAAATTTTATTGAGTATATATGTATCATTAAAATTAAGAATATTTGGAGAATATATATCGTTTAATATTATTCAAACTAAAGTAAAAAGATAAAAATACTCCTGACTTGATTAGAAAAAATTTTGATATTTATATCATTATTACAAAAAACTCTTTTGTTCGGTTGAAAGGTTTATCTCATATTAAATTTCAACCCAAGATATCAAATAATTATTTTGCCCTTGATTTGGTTTAAACCCATTTAAGTCCTATCTCGAATTAAATTTAAACCCGAGACATAAAATGATAATTTTATAATGATCTGATTTAAACTTATTTAAGCCTAATTATAACTAGTATTGGGGTTCAATTTAGGCCATATCTGAGTCTCGTTATAAACCAGATCTAAAGCTGATTTTTACTTATATTCTCTATTATATTAATCTAATTTGATCAGAAGTATTTTTGTTTTTCACTTCAATCTAAATGATGTCAAACAATATATATTTTCTAAATATTACTGATTCTAATGATAAATTTACATCCAAATTTTTTTTAATCTATCAAGTAACCAAATAAGAAATTATAATTTTTTTAGTTTTGAGGAGAAATAATAATTTAAAATTTTTTTCAAGAAGTTATATATGATTTTTAAAGTTTCAAGAAAAAATAGGCAATTTGGTAAGATTTTAAAAAGCTATATGTAATTTTGAATTTTGAAGGAAAAATATCCATTTTACTAAGATTTTAAAGAATTATATGCAATTGACTCTTTTTTATAATGATTTAATTTAATGGTAGTGTAAAATAATTAATATTACTTTTTTAAAAAAATAGTTAATTCAAGTTAGTCCTGACCCTGACCCATTACCAAACAATAATTAGGTGTTCAAAGCCATGGCCTTTATAGGCAACACACTCATGCTCGATTCATTTATGCTCTTAATCATATTAGTTAGTCATATTAATTAATAAATGTTTAGAGTTAGTATGACTAATGTTATATATATAAACTAGTATGGTGCACATACTTCACATATGCTACATTATAATATATATTATCTTAATACTTAAAGAATTATAATTTATATTATTATTATTATTATTGTTATCATATATATCAGCATAAATTATGATAAATTATTATTACTTATCATAATAAAAAAATCATTTTGATGTAAAAATAAAAAAATTAATTAAAAGTTGTATTTCACTTTTATAAAATATACTCTCTATTATTTTGATAGAAATAAATTGTGAAGTTACAATAATTAACATAAACTCTATCTATTATGAAATTTAGATTTTTTTTAGCTTAACTTCGAATATGAAATTGTTAAGTAGCTACTCTTTTAATTTACCTTTATCGAATCATTATCAACTCATGTACAATAAATCACAAAATATTAAAAAGATAAGAATGTTATAACAACGATTCACGATTTTCTTTAATTTTAATATGTAAAACTCAAAAAATAGAAAATATGTAATAAATAGAAATATAAATACGAAAGAAGGCAGTGAGGAGGAGGGAGACTTTTGTAAGTAATAAGATCGATATGTTTATCGAACTCTCCATTTTTATTGTTGGATCTTACAAAAAAATAAAAAAAATGGAAAGGGATGGTGATAAGGAGGACTTTTGGGAGGAATAGGGTCGATGCAATTGCCAAATTCTTCGTTTTTATCCGAGACCTCGATACAACATCTATAAAATTTGTTTAGTCCTACGATCATTACTTTTTTTCGAACTTAACAAGCTTTTCAAAAACCTTAAAATAAAATAATGATAATAATAAAATTGAGAATGAAGAAGAGCGATAATAGCCTAGGGCAAGGAGAGATATTTAATGTGTGCAACATTTTCATGTGTTGCTCGCTCTTTATTTTTAGTTTTCTCATTCACCGAAATCTAATTTAAAGGGACAAAAACATACAAAATTAAACCATGAATTCATGTTGGCAAAAAAAGTCTCTCCCAAATAGAAAACCATGGATTCATATATAGAATAAAAAACAATAAGAATTAATTAAAATTTATTCAGCGATTTCTTTAAACAATATTTATGAAAAAAAAGGCGTAATAATAAAAATTAAAATTAAAATGAATAATTAGGTAAAATTTCAAAATGTTCTTTTAAGTAAATCAAAAAGTTAATAAATCAAAACAGAATATTTTGTCCTTACAAAAATTCATCGCGTTCTCTCACCTCTCTTATAAGAATAGCTAAATTAGTATTATTTTTTTATAATTAGTTATACTGATTAATAATAGTAGCTAATAAGTGTTTGATTATAAAATAATGGAGATGAAAAGCAAATAGATGATTTTCTTAGTTCGAAACCAAAGGCTGCCCAATAATCCCCCCTGCAATACATGAACCCAACTAAAAGACATCAAAAAGATTAATTACAAATACATTTTTTGATTATACAAATCTTTTTAAATGCGATAAATAGTTCAATAAGTATTCATTAATCACAAACATATTGTTGTGATATACAAATCTCAAAACGTCCAATCAATGGTTAACTAATTATTCTTATTTCATTAACTAAAACAGGAAAGAAAGATGCACAACATGTGGGTAGTGATTAGTCCCGTCCCATGATAACGCAAAAATCAGACAGCACAAAAGCGACCCCATTAATGATGGTTTAGCTTTCTAATTATCTTGTCAATTCCCAAAGTGGCGGGCAATTATTCGAGCTTTAGCATTTGCGGGGCTGCTCGATCGATTCAAAATCGGTTCGGTTTTGACTAAGACAATTTAAGTTGGGAACAAAAATGATCGACCGGTATTCCATTAGGGCGGATTGAACCTACCTGTCGGGAGAGTCCGGAACCGATCAAATCCGATTTGGCGCGGCCTACTTGACTTGATCTTTTCCTAAATGGACTATGGATTGAAATTTTCGATTCATCATTGCACTCGACAAATTTAAAGAAAACCAAAATTGGAACACCATGTGAGCGATTTGAGCTGTACCGTCCCAGAACGAAGGAAACATCTCCCGTGCCTTGCCGGTGTTAGGTAGGGCTGTGCATTTCAAATCCAACTTTACTGAACCGAAATTTTTCAATTTTTAAAATCGAAAATTGAATCGAATAGAATATTTATACGAATCGAATTTGAACCCAACCGAAACCGAAATGTAAATTTAAACCGAAAATCGAAAATTTAAACTAATTTTATTTTTTCAGATTAAATTTAATTATATTTAAATTGAAATAAAAAATCAAAATTACAACCAATATTATGTATTTATATATAATATGTAATTCGGTTCGATTCCATTTTTACGATTTTTCAAAATCAAAAATTTTTAATTTTCAAAATCGAACCGAACCGAAAATCAAATAACTCGATTCGATTTTATCGATTTATTCGATTTGAACTGAATAGCGCACAACTCTGTATTGTTAGGTTGCTATAAAAAAATTGTGGTGACACACGATGTGAACCAAGATTTTTGTTATTATTTTTTATTGTGAAATATAATAAGAGAAACTGACAACCTACCTGGTCGGATTGAGGTGGTCCGGGACTGGGAGCAACAGGCAACAACCTAACAATACCTATTCGATGTTCAGGGCTGTAATAGAGCCGGACCAGACTCCAAGCATAAATGAGCCTAAGACTTGTCTCTGTTGATGGAGTTCGGTTTGTCATTAATTTAACCAAGAGTATACGTCGATCCATATTGTGATATGCAAAAATTAAAATTGTGAATGAACCGCCGAGAGCTCAACTCAATAGCTAATAGGAGGATTGTAACATTAAAATGAATACAATAGAGAAATTAATATTGATCTTAAGTTATTCTTTTTATATCAATTTGCCTCTTTGTTTGATTTTTCATAATGTCGGTTGAAATTGTAGCCACAATTCTTGTTTTGTATTTTGTCTCCAATTTTTTCCTTTAATTTTTATCAAATAATTAGATACAATATTGTGAATTTATAAAAAATCACCTACTTTATTACTATTAACAAATTTCAATAAACTACCTCAATTAACATATTTCTCATAATATTTTAAATTTAATTTTATCAATTACTAAATTATCTTCATTGATTTTTGTGAAGCCCAATGGGCCAGTGGACCGTGGGGCTTGTGACTGAACACTAGTATGGTTTTAAGTCTTTGAGTCAATTTTAGTTAAAAATCAAATTTAATCAAATTTTAGTCATAATGTGGAGTTGAATGTCATTAATTATGGCTCGAACGCAAATATCAAGTAAACCTAAATTACAGTCAAATTTGATGAAAAATTGAGTTCAATTTGTATTTGAATTATAAGAAATTTGGACTTAAATTAAAGTAAACCGAGTGGATTGGATATTTAGATCAGAATTAAATCCGAAATTCATAAAATATCTAGATCAAAATAAAAAAAAATAAAACCTTTGTAAATAAGTCCCTGAACTAAGTATAATTTACAAATAAATTCATAATTGGATTTTTCTTATGAATAGTCCTTACAATGAAAATTTTATTAAAAAAGTCCTTAAAAATTTTGAAATTTCAAGTCAATCTTCACAAAGCCTAGAGTTTGCAAATAAATCCTTCAAACTTTTATATACATAAATAAAATTCTAAAGTTTCTAATTTTTGCAAATAAACCTCCCAAAATTTTTTATTTATAAATAAGTTCAAGTTTTATTTTAAAAGAACCCTAAAAATTTTAAAATTTTATAAATAGATTTTTAAAAAAAGATCCCTGAATTTATAAAATTATATTTTGATCCAAATTTTTGAAACATTTGTCAATATTTCCTCTGAAAATTTAACCCCCAAAAATGATATAAATTTTAAATTTTAAAATTTTATATTAATTTAATAATTATCCAAATTAAACTCAAATGTGGATATTTTTTTATTACTTTTAATTGATAAAATTGAATTAAAATAGAATATTTTTTTATGATGATTTTTTATAAATTTATAATATAAGATGAGTAATTTTTTATTAATAAAAATAAAATAAGTGGTTTACTATAAATTTACAAATAATTAGTTATTTATTAAAAACTTTTTTATTATTTATCGGAGTTCTGGATTGTGGCCATAAAAATGGCGCACTGTGTTTCATCAAACCATCGTAAAGCTAACTACAATTCATGAGCCCGGTTCCACTCACTTCATCACAATCCAAATAAGGGCATCTTTATTTATTTTTTAAAAAATTATTTCCTAAAAATTAAAATACTGAAAAATTAAAAATTTTAGTATTTATTTTGTACAAATTTTAAAATTCTGACAAAAATTTCTATTTAAAATATTTTTAAAACTGACCGAAAATTAAAGTATAGAAAAATTATTTCAAGTCATTTTAATCACAAGTGACCTCAATTAATTTTCAAAATTTATAGTTAAAGATATTTTAAAATTTTAAAAATTTAATCATTAAGATATTCTATATATTAAAGATGTTTTAGAATCAACTTTAAATATTAATAATTAAGAGATTCTTATATATTCAATATATTTTTAATAATTAATTTTAAAATTTAATAATTAAAGCATTATAGATATTTGAGATAGTATTTGAAGTATAAAATTAACATTAATTTCCAAATTTTGGAGTATTTAACCGTGATTTACTCAAATATTTTATAATCTAGAGAATTGAAGTATCTCAAAACAAATAAAGAATAAATTTTGACAAAACAAAATTTCAAAATTATTAAGTTCCGAAAAATCTAATTTTAGAGGAGATTAATTTCTAGTAAAACAAAAAGATCCTAAGAGGATAAAAGTGATCAATGTGGGATCTTTTTTACTTGCTATCGAAGGGCCTATTTGATAAATTGACATAACTAATTACGGATTCATTTAAACATGATTTAAATTTTTACTACTAAATTTATTCACATCCAACCATAATTATATTAATTTTAAAAAAGGATCAATTATATATAACTCCTTAAAATCTTATTAAATTATATATTTCTCCTCTAAATTTTAAAAATTACATATAGATTCTTGAAATCTTGGCGAATTGTATATTTTTTTTTGAAACTTGAAGCATTGTATATAACTCTTTAAAAATTTTTTCAAATTGCATATTTCTCATCAAAACTTAAAAAATTATAAGTTTTTCCTTGGTTACCTGATATATTGAAAAAAAATTTTGTTATAGATTTATTATTAGAATCAATAACATTCAAAAAATATATATTATTTGATATTGTTAAGGTCGAAGTAAAAAAAATGAAAATACTTTCGATTGGGTGTACATTAATATAATAGAGAATATGAGTAAAAATCAACTTTATATCTAATTTATGTTGAGCCTCAAATATAGTCTAAATTGAGCTCTAGTTTTAATTAAAATTGGGTTGAAACAAGTTTAAACTCGATTATGATAAAATTATCATTTTACATCTCAAATTTAAATTTAATATGAAATTAGAATAAAATGAGTTTAAATTAAATTAAGGAAAAAATAATTATTTTACGTCTTTGGTTGAAATTTAATATGAGATAAATCTTTTAACCGAACAAGAGAGTTTTTTGTTATAATAACCTTATCAAAATCTTTTTTAACTAAGTCAGAAATATCTTCTTCTTTTTATTTTAGTCCGAATAACGTTAAATGATATATATATTCTCCAAATATCCCTGATTCTAGCAATAAATATATATCTAATGAAATTTTTACAATGATACAAAAAGTATTTAATTTTTAAGTTTGGAGGATAATATATAATTTGAAAAAATTTTGAGGAGTTATATGTAATTTTTTGAGTTTCACGAAAAAATATGTAATTTGAAAAAATTTTGAAAAGTTATATGTAATTTTTCAAGTTTCAAAAAGAAATATGTAATTTGACAAAATTTGAAGAAATTATATATAAATTTTTAAATTTTTTTAAAAAATATAATTTAATAAAATTTTAAGGAGTTATATGTAATTGATTTTTTAAAAAATTATGTGATTAAAATTTTATGATAACTTATTATTCGTCCAATAACAAATCATTACATCTTTTTGGCAATCATGACTCTCGAAAGAGGCCTAAAAACAAGTTGTACAGCGGGGGAGGTGATATAGGTGGGCCTAGAAAATGGTACGGGCTTTGGGCCACATGAAGTAGGCCCAAACAAAGCATCGCTGCATCTCCCACAGAGCTCAATCCTTAAATTGAAGGAGAATAAGGTTTGCCCATCCAGTGCACTGCACCAGCTGCTCAATTGTACTTGCTCTTCCACATTCTTCCACATTTATGAAAATGCCTTGGGAATCACATAGATCACATCAACGCTGGCCTCTCTTTCTGCATCTCTGAGCAAGTTTTTGAGTTGCAAATATCAAACGAACATTTCCAGTTCTTGATTCAGGAGTTCATCAGTTTCCGTTATTTTTATTTTTTATTTTTTCTCTGTGGATGCAGACAAAAGGGCCGTTTGGATTAATTCTAATTTAAAATTAAAAAATTATCATTTCCATTAATTCCAAAAAATTAAAGAAATTGATCAAATTATTAATTTCGGTGTTTAAATATACTTTAAAGTGAAGTTAAGAAAATTTCGTCAATTTCGTGAATTTCGGTATTTGGATTGGAAATAAAAATTAATCATTTTCAAATAAGTAAAATTACTCTTATTTTATTTTATTTATATTTATTTTTTAAAAAATATAAATATTTAATAAATAAATTAATAAAATATATTTTGGTGGTTAAAATATATATAAATATTAAAAAATATTTATGTTAAAAAAATAATTTTTAAAATATTTTTTCAATCAATAAAACATATTTTAAATTAGAATTTGATAATCCATAAGTATTAATATTTAGAAAAACATGTAAAAAAAAATTTAATGAGTAGAGAAAAAATTTTGTGGTTTAAATTATAAGTAATGTTAAGATTGCATATTTATAATATTTGTTAAGTTAAGAAAAAATAGAATAATTTTTTAAAAAATATTCAATCAAGAAAGTATATTTTAAATTAAAAAAGTTAATTTATAGGTATTAAAATTTTAATAAGAATGCGAAAAAAATAATGAGTATATAAAAAAATTTTATATAATTTTAGATATAAAAAATTGGGTGAAAATTTGGAGGAAAAATTCTTAATTTTAATTGAAAATTACTATTTTCATGGCTCCTGCACAATTACAACTGGAATTGTGAATTCCGAAATTTAAATTTCGAATTGAGAATTACTGAAATTGTCAATTCCAATAATTTCTAAATAGTATTAGTTATCCAAACATTCCAATTGAGAAAATCAGGCCTTTAATTCCCTCGACTCAACCAATTTAAACTGTTTGGAGCCAAACAAAAGTTTTTGCAGCTGTGGAATCAATACCTTGCCAGAATGATGCAAACTCTGTCCTCCTGCATTCCATTGCTATTATTGTATCATTGCAGTATAATTTCTCTTTGCTGAGTTTTTATTGAAGTTCTCAAATATGAAAAAGACAGTGAAATCCAAGTCCCAAGCATGAGCCACCCAGCAAAGAAAGCAAAAGCGGAAAGGCCTAGATGAAACAAAAGATGAATGGACATCAAATCATTGGATACAGGCTACTTTCATGAAACCTCCCAATTCTATTTGTCCTCTGATTCTGAAGGAGAAGCACTCTGTTTCCATTTTGAGAAGGAGGATATGGCTTCCTTTCCATCGCCTGGAGATCCTGAACAAGTCATTGGAAAGTGTTGGAAGAAACTCAAACCATTTCTGTCCTTGTCTCCATTCATTCACAACGCATTGGATGTGAAGGAAACAAGTAAAGGGCTTTATATTGCAAGCCCAAGTTGAAAAGAATAATCAGGAGAGATGAACGAAGAGGTTGTGTTGATGATGATGAAGAAACAGAAGCAGAGGGGGTGCATAAAGACGAGCAAGAGGCAGTGGGTAGTGAAGCGGCGGGGTAGCGACGGGCAGGTGCGCGTGTCCCTGAGGAGGCCAACCGACAGTGAGCGGGAGAACGACCGGCAGAGGGAGCGGCGGCGAAGGATGGTGGCAGCTAATATCTTCAAGGGATTGAAGGCACACGGGAACTACAAGCTCCCCAAGCACCCGGATCAAAATGACTTGCTTAAGGCTCTGTGCGAGGAGGCAGGATGGCACGTCGAAGAGGATGGCACCGTCTTCCGCAAGGTAAGGGTCAAAATTCTAGCAGTCCTACTTCTCACTCCTCTCTTGATTGACTTTTTACTTGTCTGCAGAACACTTTTGTGAGCAAGGAGTTTGATGAAGATGAGCTCACTCTTACTTTAGCGCCTCGTTTTAAATGCAATTAGATGCTTGTGATCATTGTCTACTTCTGCAATATGCTTTGAGCTCAATAATTGGCCCAAAGTCTATTATAAATATCTAAACTTCACATCAGCATTTTGTATTTGGTAGTCGATCAGTAAAAAAGGTTACGGTTGTATGTTTCAGGTTGAACTCTTGACTCTACATGTGTCAAGCAAATGTTTAATTTTATAAAGTTTTCTTGTGAAGTAGTTTGATCAAATTACTGCAGAATGTGAGGCAACCATTTATTGGTAAAATACAGAATTGATCGCCAAAAATACCGAATTGTTGGAAATACAGAGATGGAATGGTTAAATTTGTGCCATCCGAAAGCATTGATGATAAAATTTTCGTGAACACAAGAGCTACTACACCAAAGACGTAACACCCGTTGCTCTCCATTCTCGGAAAATCTAAAAGAGCATTTATCTTCTAATAACGTAGAAGAATTACAATGATAAAGAATAAAAAAAAAAGATAAAAATACTTATAACTAGATTATCTCAAAGTTAGAGTATAAGGACATTTGAGTTTTTGAAAGTTAATACCTATTTGAGCTCTTATTGATGATCAAAAGCTTTAGGAGGTAAATCTTGCTCTAAAAATATCAAAACCTAAGTCTTTAATTGAGTAAAAATGTCTCAAGCCTTTATATAATCATTGAAGTAGAGAACTAATTATTTGCAAATCACCCTTGACTGTCTTTATTGTGTTCGATATTCGAATTATAAAGGTTCGGATGTCTGAAGTATCCTAACGGTTAAAATTAAACTAGTTATTATAAATAATATCATAGATTCGGACACTCATTTATTAGGTTTGGGTGCCTGAACTTTATAGTGTTTGGCATTCGAAAAAAATATCGAGCTCCAAACTCTAAACAAGAAAAGCCAAAAAGTTACCATTTCTAAATCTTAAGGCATCTGATCCTGAAATTCGCGTATTCAAAGATGTCAGTAAAACAAAAATAATATTACTAGATTTGGGCGTTTGAATCCTGAAATTTGGACATTTGAAGTTAATAGAAAAACTATTATTTTACTGTAACTTTAATTTCTTAGTTTGACATCTTTTCGTTGTTTATCTTAAATAAAATGTTAGGTTGGTGAAGGCAAATGCGATAAGTTTGAGTGCCAATCTAAAATTCAAATAAACGAATTATCAAATCTTTGGCTCAACATAAAATAGAAAATTCAAACTTATAAACTTGGAGTTGATCTCATAACTTGACCATACTTTGAGTTTTCATTTTAGTTCTCAAGCTTCATCTTTAATATATTATCTTCTTTATCTTTAAATCATCATCTTCAATTTTTAATCTTTAGACTCAGTTTTTTATGAATTTAGATGATCATTGATAATTTTGAAGTTTAATACAACTTAAGAAATTTATTAAATCTTAGTTTCACTACACGATAATAGGTCATTCCCTATGCTATTACAGCATCATTAAAAATGTAATTAGCGCTGAAAATCTTTTCCAAGTGCAAATTTGTGGTGCTAAAAGAGAGTTATGAGAATTTTAGTTGCGAAATCTAGCCGTGCTTTTAGTTAATGCCGCTAATGACTATACATTAATGGCGCTAACATAGCACCTCTAATGTAATAAATAAGCGGTGCTAAGGTTAGCACCACTAATATTGTTGTCATTTGTGGTGCTAATTTAGTGTCGTGAATAACTATCTAACATGTCGCCAATGATCTTTACATTAGCAATGCTAAAATTATTATCACTAATTATTTAGATTAATTTTGATCAAAATTCAATCAAAATATCGAAGTGAATGCTATTGGATTGAGGTCCAAATGTGAGTCTCAATTAGACTAAAATCGCAATTAAATTTGACTAAAATCTGGGATTAATTTGGATTTGAATTATTGTAAAATTTGGGTATAAATTAAAGAGTTGAATGAGTTGGATATTTAAATCAAAATCGGATTCAAAATTCATCAAATATTTGGAATAAAATGAAAATTATAAAATCTTTACAAATAGGTCTCTGACAGAATTGTTTTGACAAATAAGTCCTGAGATAAAAATTTTTGCAGAAAAGTCATTGAAAGTTTTTGAAATTTTGAATTGATCCCTACAAAATCAAGGATTTGAGAATTTTTAACTTTTACAAATAAACCCCTAAAATTTCTAAAATTTACAGTAAGCCTCTCAAAAAATTTTATTTATAAATAAATCCAAATTTTATTCAAAAAGAATCATAAAAATTTTAATATTTTTAGAAATATGTCCTTTTTGTAAAAAAATTCCTAAACTTATAAAGTTATATTTTGATCTAATTTTTGGAAAAATTTAGGAATTAATCCCTCAAATTTTTTATTTATAAATAAATTTAAATTTTATTTAAAAAGGACCCTAAAAATTTCAAAATATGTCATTCTTATGAAAAATCCCTTGAAACTTACAAAATTATATTTTGATCCAATTTTTGAAAAAATTTACGAATAAATCTCTTAAAATTTTTATTTGCAAATAAATTTAAATTTTATTCAAAAAGACCCTGAAAATTTCAAAATATATCATTTTTGTGAAAAAACTCTTAAGTTTACGAAATTACACTTTGTTCAAATTTTTCGAAAAATTTACAAATAACCCTCTTAAAAATTCACTATCTAAAATAAGTATACAATTTAAATATTTTCATTAGGCAAATAAATCCCAATTCATGAATTACCTGCCATTTACAAAAATAAAAATACCATTCATCACAAATCACAATATTTCAAAACAAACCAATCATAAACTTTTGAAAATACAATCAATTTCATTACAAATGATTCAATATCCTTCGAAATTGGACCACTCCAGGATTTGATTCTGGTTTTCTTTAAAGTCTATAAAAAAGACCGAAAAACCTACAAAATAGAATAACAAGAGAATGAAAACCTATAAAAATCTTAAATCTTAGATTCTAAATTTTAAACCCTAAAACGTAAATAAAAAATCAGAGAGACAGAGAGATCAAGGAGCCATCATCAAAGGTGATCAAAAGCAGGGTTACAGTTTCGACCGAAACCAAGCCGTTTCAGCCAAAACAGTTTGGTTTCGGCCTGAACCGCAACGAAATCGCAGGTTTCGAATCGGTTAGGATTTACTGTTCATTACTATTCATCTCGCCAACGAAACCGCGCTGGAGCGGGAGCTCGCCGAACTCGAGCGCGCGGACGGGAGCTCGCTGGGCTCGCGCGCGGGGGCAGGAGCTCACCAGGCTCGGGCGGGCGAGCGGGAGCTTGCCGGGATCGCGCGCACGGCCGGGAGCTCGCCGGGCTCGCGCGCGCTGGCGGGAGCTCGCCGGGCTCGAGCGGGAGCTCGCCGGGCTCGAGCGTGGGTGGGCGGGCGGGCGAGAGCGGCCGGGTGAGCGGGAGCTCGGGCGGGAGCTCGCTGAGCTCGCGCGGATTTTTTTGGGGGCGGAGGGGGGGGGGGAGGGGGGGGGGGGGTGAGTGTTGAGGCGTGGGGAGGATCTCGCACCGGCTTGTGTCCGAACCCAAGGACCCTGCGCACTCACTAGTCTATCGCCGCTCTCTCGCCTATCTCATGTCCTCACTGACCTGACTCGTACTCCCGCAAGATGAGGCTGGTCTTACATTGGGGTTAGCGTTATCGCAAATTTGATTTTGACGTCATTATCGATTTATGTCAGATACTATTCACGTACATAATATTATTCACGTAATTATTCATTATTTTTAAAATTTTTTAAATATATTATAATTTTTTTAATTTGAAGTTAAAAAATAATTGAAATAAAGTTAAATTTTAGTCTAAATATAATTTTTATTTTAGACCTTCGATATATGGTTATACCTCAAAACCGTTGTCATGAGATCGCGCAGAGCTAATTGTTCTGATTCATATGCCCACAAATGCTCGTCCGGATCATCTAGGTACTGAATTTATAATTTCACACCCAGATGTTCCAAAGTCAACTGATGATGATTATGATGATTAGTTGTATTACCTTAGAATTTATAAATTATGTATATGTGAAGTACATTTTAATGAAAAGTTAAATGTGCTTATGTTAATTTTTAACTTTTAATCATATTCATATTATTTCTTGTATGTTTTTTTAATACACTAATATATATTAAAAGTAGACTATATCAGTGACTAACTATCAAAATTAATATTAATTAATTAAAATAATATTTAATATTATGGTAAAATTAAATATAAATTCATTCCTAATTTTTCAAATTTTTCCAAATTTTTTTAATATTTTATCGTATTTTTAATTTGAAGTCAAATTACAGTCAAAGTATAGTCAAACTCTGGTCAACACTCAATTAATAATTTAAAAAAATCTTTCGGCCGAAACCGAAACTAAAACCGAAACGATTGAAACGGCCGAAACGTATCGATTTTGCTAGGTCCTAAAATCGAAACCGATACCGAAATAGCAAACCTTAATCAAAAGTTGGAGAGGGACGAGAGAAAAATCAAGGGAAGAATAAGATATAAGCCCTTAACTTTTGCCTTCCTCCTTTTTTTCTTTTGTTGGTTTTTCTTCTGTTGGGACTGCATTGCTGCAACCTATCCTCGGCCATCCTTGAACTTGGGCAAAGGCGAATTGCCTCCTCGGCATCTACACCCCTTATCCCCACGAACTCCTCCAATACTTCCTGCATGCATTTGAACATACCTAGCAGCCCCTACCACCAACTCGCGATCTACATCACCACAGGCATCGCTAGTCATCAGCTATTGCATTGTCCGTCCGAGCCCATGTGGACCTCCCAGCACCATTGTCTGTGACCCGACGACCCAAGCTATAACCTAGCTAGGCCATCGCCCGTGCCGGCTCGCTTGCCGCCGTTGTCACTGCTCACCGCGCTAGGCTGCCCACAGCTCTCCACCCATGCCAGACCACTCACTACCCGCGCCACCCAAAATTGGGGGGATGATCTCCCCACACTCGCCGCAGAGAAACCTGACCGGATCCAGTCGGGAGTCGACCAGATCAGGCTAAGGGAATGAGTGGCGGGTCCTCCCTCGCCCCGCTGCCGAGAAACTCGACCGGATCTGATCGAGAGGCAACTGTATCTGACCAAAAGAAGGCACAGTGGTGTGCCTGTCACCCCGCCATGGCTGTGGCTGGCTAGATCTAGCCGGAGAAGATGGCTGGGCTGGGAGGCCCGGCAATGAGAGGTCCAAAGAGAAGAGGGGTTGCGGGTTTAGGGAAGGAGGAAGGGAATAAAAGAAGAAAAAAAAAAGTTGACAAAAAAAGAGCAACCACTTCGGAGGCATGGAATTGAATAAAAAAGAGGAAATTGTCAAAAAAAAAAAAGGGAAGAAGCTTTATTTTAACTCAATTTCCGAATCATTATTTCTGCGGATCATTGATATCTTAATCAACTTCATCAATACTGCAATTATTTGTGACTTTTCGAAGACAATGATAAAAATGGTGGATCTACAACCTTATTGTAATCACCTGTGGTCTCTAAAAAATAGTAAATCCCATGACTCCGTTGTAGTCACATGTGAGTCCTCGGATATGACAAATTTCATCACACCCAAGTCAGCCTTGGATCACATTAGTCAACTTTCGAGCTTATATTTAAATTAACTTTCGGATTTGCATCCAATCCAGTCTTGGAGCTCGTATCTTAGTTAATGTTTGAGCTCACATCCAAGCTAGTCTTTTGGATCACACCCATGCGAGCCTTCGCACTCGGCCAACTTTTAACCTCGCATCCAAGTCAACCTTCAGGCTCATATTAGCCAGTTTTCAAGCTCACATCTAAGCCAACCTTTAGACTCATACTTAGTCAGTCTTTGGGTTTGCATCTAAGGTAGTTTTGGACTGGCACTCTGTCAATTTTTGGGCTTGCATCTAAATTAGCCTTTAGGCTCGTATTTAGCTGTCCTTTGGGTTCGCATCTAAGTCAATTTTCGGGTTTGCACTCAAGCCAGACTTCGGATTCGCACTCAGCCAACCTTCAAGTTTACATCTAAATCAGCTTTCAGACTTACACTTAGCGAGCCTTCGGACTTACATTCAAGTCTAGCTTTGGGCTAACACTCAACCAGCCTTCAGATTTGCATTTAATCTAATTCGGGTTCACACTCAACTAGCCTTCGGACTCACACCCAAGTCAACCTTCGGGCTTACACTAAATTAGCTTTCGGGCTCGCATCTAAGTTAGCCTTCGGACTTGCACTTAACTAGCCTTTGGGCTCGCATCCAAGCTATTTTTTGGGCTCACACTCTATTTAGCCTTTGGACTTGCATCTTAACCAGCCTTTTATCTCACATCCAAGCTAGCCTTCGGGCTCGCACTTAGCCAGCCTTCGAACTCGCACCTAAACTAGCTTTCAAGCTCATATCTAAGCTAGCATTCGGACTCATAATAAGTCAGCCTTCGAGTTTGCATCTAAGTTAGCTTTTGAGCTTGCACCCTCAGTCAACCTTTAAGCTTGCATCTAAATTAGGTTTCGAACTCACACTCAGTCATCTTTTGGATCTACACTTCTAAACTAGCTTTCGAGCTCGTGAATTAAACTAACCCTCGAGTTGACCCATTTAAAGTCAGGATACAGGTTAACCTACAGTCATCATAAATAGCCAAAGAACCTCAAATTCAAATTGAGTTAATATAAACTAAATAAAATCATATTCAACCCTATCAGACTTGAGACGAATTAATCTAAAAATCAAATTGAGTTTAAATCAAATTTGAATTAAATTAGGCTTAGATCAAATCTTAATTAGGTTTAGTCAAATCCAAAGTAAAAGGACAAACTCTAAGTCAAGCCATAACTAGGCTGCGCTGAACCTGAACTAAAATCAAGTTAAATTAAATTGACTTGAACTTAAGCAATAGACTTGAATTCTATAGAGGTCTAACACAAGATCAAACTCGACTCAAACTAAATGAAATCGAACTTAGAGCGGAACCACATTTGTTTAAATAAAACTAATTAGGGTCAAACAGAATTTTCATTAGGAGTGCTAATACTTTGGCAACACTCCAAGGTTATGAACAAAACTGTGTCTCACTGAGAGTGCTACAAAAGCCTTTAACAATATTTTAACACTGGGAGTGTTACAAAAGCCTTTAACAATATTTTAAAACTATACCCAATTCTATAAGTCATTAGTGATGTTATTAAACTAAATAAGTTAATTGTCAATACACTTCATACAAGGGTATATCTTACAGAATTTGACCAACTAACAAGTATACTTCACTAAAGAGAAGATGAAGAAATCTTTGTGTGCATGCCAAACTTTCGCCATCACCTTCACAACTAATGACCTACTACTTGTGACAACATATCATAAAAAATCATTGTATTTTCATTTCATTAAGTCAAGTTAGATTAAATGGTTAAGTCCCTTACCTCTATCGATAATTTTTTGAATTTGAATATTGAATTTTTACAATTTATTTTTTATATTTTGGATAATTTTTAATAAAATTTATGTATTTAATAATTAAAAATATAATTTTTTTTCCATATTTTATAGAATATATAATATTTTTAAATTTAAAATTAAAGTATAATAAAAAATTAAAAAATTATTTGATCAAAACAGAAATAAAATTAGTTTTATTGAAATAGCGGAAATAACTAAAACAATGATCCATCGATTCCAAAATTAAAACTTTTAAAGCCGTGCTGTTAAAACAGAATGGTCCCAGATTAGAAACAAAAAATACAACTTTCTTCATATATCAATGGATAAAAAAAAAAAAATCCAACTTTGAGCACACCATGCCTCTAATCCAAATTATTCTAAGTGTATAAAACTAATAATACCTAAAGAGAGCACGGCTATACTGAAAAAATTGAAAATTCATAGGCAATTCAGCCGATGCAAATTCTGCGGGCAGACTTCACGGGATTCTCGATGGTGATTCTCCGGATTCTTGATGGCCCTTGCTATGAAATCAGCGCTTTCCGATAAAGCATTCAAGTAAAAAACGGAAAGCAGAATGGTTTAGTCGCTTCATGGACTGGGCTAGTGGGCTTGGCTGGTCTAACCCAGTCCAGAATACAACACAAAAAACTTGGGTTGTCCTGCTTATCTCGGTCGGGCGCGAATCAATTGATCCACATGGTCTGCAGTCTTCAAAATTAACCCAATGAAGGAATAATCGATGTATTTGTCATCAAAGAAGAGGATCAAAGAAGAGGAGGAAGAAGAAGACGATGATGATGATTCAAAGTCATTAAACGCCGCTGTGCACAAGAGCCGCGTGACTCGGGCTGCTTTGCTTTGGAAATTGAGACGGACCCGTTCACCGGCGTCTTCATCCAGAACGCCAAACGCCACTTGCGTCTTCTTTTCCAGTCGGCCGGTCTTCTAATGGAGCCACGCTTCTTGACCTGACCGTCCCGTGACAAACAGACCAAGTTCATATTTCTAACTAAATTATTAGTGAATTAATTATGTTTTGATACCGGTAGACATCACGCTTAGTCAAAAAAGGTCAGGCGATATACGTCGTTTTTGGTAAGATCACGAGAAAAAGAGAGTGATTAGTATTAATAATAACAGTGTCACGTCGGATACTATATTTTAGGGTTTTGATTGGCTTGTCAGCATGCACACTTGTGTTTGGCGGATGGGGTTCTGTGTTGGAGGCCCTCGTTGCACATGATGCGGAACATGGCGTCATCGTCCACAGTGGATGTAACTATGGATAATAAGCATAAAATATAGATGGTTTTTCAAAAAAATCCCTAATGCCTTTCAATTCAGGAAAAATTATAAAAAAAAAAAAAAAAGGTTAAAGGAATAATGCCATACCAAACAACAAACAACAAATAAAAACATACTTGTTCCATGGAGATATTATGCAGATAATACAAACCAAAGATACACCGGATATGTTGATTGTTTCCTAGCGCCATTAATAAATAGTGATTCCTTTGCATCTCTGTTTCTTGTTGGCAAAGTGACCAAACTTCCAAACCAACAAAGACAAGCTCAAACACGAAGCACATGGCTCACCAACCAGTCCGGTTCAGGCACCATACAAACTCTTGATATGTATCTCTGCATACATTATGCGACACGAATCTTTTTTCCAAACGTTCAACGGACAGAAAAGTGAAGGTGTGAGCTCTGAGCCATCTCTCTCATCTCTATTGAAGGGCAGACCACATGGAATCTCCGTCCTTGTCTCATGGCTCTGAGCAGCCCAGAATCCATCCATGAAAACGAATCCAAGAGGCGACAACACATATAATGGAGAACCAACTGCGAAACTACAAACCGCTTCCCTCTCCTCCAAATATTTAAGCGAAAAAAATACAAAAACAAATTGATTTCCTGGTTCAGTTCCTCAAAGGAAAAAAAAATTGAAGAATCACTTTGAATCGGAAGATTTAATTGTAAAACCGGATTGCTCTTATTAAACCGGTTTTTTGGTCGGATTTATTGTGGACAAATACACTAAAACCTGTTTTCAATGAACTTTGAAGCCAAAATATGAAAAAGATCGAGGACTTATATGCAATTGGTGCAATTATTATTAGTACTAATCTCTGGTCTCCTTCTATCAACCGTTCCCTTGGGAATCTGGTTTCTCGTCTGCCGTACCGAACCCAACCGGGCCGTCAATTCAGACTTTCAGACCGTTGTGTCCCCGTCCATACGAGCCATCCCTTTCAAACACTGAACTGTGGCGTTCGCCTGACCATTCATTTCAGCTGGGCCCCACGCCGTCTCGGTTTTGGTTCGGTTTTGGTTCGGATCAAAAGAACCGTAGTAATGAGACGGGCATGCGATCACAAATCTCCAGGCACTATGATCATGTAGGATCTTGTCGTACAAAAAAGAACCTGCGGGAAATGGTCCACCCGGTCGTTTCCTCGGATTCCGGTCCGACCACGATCCGGCCCACCAGCTAACGGTCCCCAGCGCCAGCCAGAAATTAAAACTAAAAATGGTAAATTTCCCGCCCAGCTCCTGCAATTCCATCAAATTTATGGCTATCCCAGCCCGTCCTTCCAGAAAACGGGCCGGGCCACGCGTTCGACTGATGAGGTGGATTTCATTTCGTTTCGGCCCGCGGGGCCCACCCCACCATGCTGCCATGGCCTGGTGCTGGGCCCCACATTGCTGGTTGTCAGCTGGACCCTACTGTATTTCGAATGTTTCAGGCCCCAGGGGCATTATCGTCATTTTAGTAATAACATATTCATTAACCGAGCAATAATCTCGTTAATTAAAAGGACGTTTTGCATATTCGTCCTTGTAAACTGCCAAAATTACATAAACCTCCCCAAAGTTTAAAAAATAACATTATATATATATATATTGAGCAAATTGGAATTAACTATTAAAAAACCTTGTTTCGTTGGCAAGGAATAAAAGATACATACAAAATATCGGTAGAAATGCCATGTTCGGTCCCCCAAAAATAAGGAAAAATCAGCTTAACAAAAAAATTGAATACAAAACATCATTCCCCCTTTTTTAGTTACAGATATAACATTCTTCATTCTTCATTTTTGCCTCTATTCAGAGCTGGACTTGTGTGTCAAACAACCATGAATCATCAGCCATTTGGAATCATATCTATAGCTTTTGAAATGTTTTTATTTCAATTTAATGTTACAAGACTTCAAAGTATAACATAAAGAAATGATAAATGAATAAATATTTATGATATAGTTCTGAAAGATCATGTAATTTCTTTCTTTCCATAATATCCACAGTACTGTAAGACATATGATGTCATTAAAGCTTGTCCCTTGATTTAGTATGGATCTCCTGTTGGTCCACTAGTTTGCAATGGAAGATGAGGGTGTGGTTATGATAAGACATGGTAGTAGTTTCTTCCATATTGAAATGGTGAAAGGGCATGTACAGAAAATACAATTTGTGTTCTTTGCTTTTGTCACAAAGAACACATAACTGTTGGGTTCTAGCCCTGTCTTTCTTCTCCAAATTTTCTACTGTAAGTATTTTATTATAAAATATTAGTCAAAAGAAAATTTTCAATTTAAAGTTGCATGGAAGTTCCCAATACTCATTAGAAATATGGTAATAATTTCCCTCTCCACATGGAAATCATACCCTGATTTTACCGATAGGTTTTTATCCCACTTTCACAATATTTTTTCATTGGCTGGGTTGAAATTTAAAGTGATAAGATTTTTTATTTCCTCTTCTAACTCACGAACTTCATGAAAGGCTCTTCTCTTTATTAGGAAACTCTGGTTCTTGGCTTCAGTAATGTCAGCATATGATATTTTGGCAAATCAATAGGTACCAGGGTAGAACATCTCTACACTGTGTCCTTGGATCCGTATGTCTTTCCATAATCCAATAAAATTTTCATCCTCCTCTTCAAATTCTGTAATGGTCCTAAAATATTTCTTTACTTTCAATATACCCTTTCCGAAAGGTGGAGCATTTTCTGGGATCTTTCAGGATATATAGAGCAGGAGTCACACCCTTGAAATAGTTAGTCACCACCATGTTTCTCCAAGAACTCTCCACCTCTTGGAAAAAGCTTCCATCACTATTTCATCAATATTGCTTGGTTGAAGGTTGTAGTGTTCTGAGTGTCCAGTCCCCCATTTTGCCTCTTAATATAAATTAATTCCCAACTAGCTAAGCGATATTCCCTCTTAGTTTTAGATCCTTTCTAAAGAAATATGGCTCTAACTCGATCCAACTTCTTGATGACCCATTTGAAAAACTAATGGAAGGCCATCCAATAAATTGGGGTCGTGGATAGGATAGAGTTGATCAAGATTACTTTTCCCCCAATTGACAAACATTTGCCTTATCAAGTATCTAATTTTTTTTCTACTTGATTGATCATAGGTCTCCATTCGTATTTATTCAATTCATAATTTTTGATGGATGGGCCAAGATATTTAAAAGGAAAATCTTCCAGTTTACAATTCATGATTTCTATTAGTATTTATCCATTTTTCTGAAAGTAGCCAATAATTCTAATTATTGAGCTCTTATGAAAATTGATTTTCGTTTCTGACAACCCTTTGAACATGTATAGTATACATTTGGGATTTAGAAATTGCTGAGAGTATGCTTTTCCAAATATCAAAGCGTCATTAGCATAGTGTAAATTTAGAGTATTATACAACATATTTTTTTATAAGTTAAATTATATAAAACTCCTACAATTCGAATTTCAAATTAAATAATCATAAATATTAATTTAATGGTATCATAAAATGTAAGAAATATCTAAAATGCTCCTATCACCACTAATAAGTAGAGTGAGATGATGTGACAATTCATCTCATTTATCCAAAATCCTTTATCATTATTCCCAATTCCATTTTTGTCCTTGACGATATTTTCAACCTCCACCATACTGTCTACGTCAGTGAGGTAATTCTTGCTCAACACAACAAATATAATCTCCAAAGGAAATCTTGAGGTTGTGACCCTTGTGACGAGCTACTCCATTGCATCAACACAGCCCTCTATAACATGTTGCTCGACTCCCATGACTCCACCTTCGCCTATGACAGCTTAAACAGTGCATGCATTAAGGTCACATCGTGCATAAGGCCACTAATGCCATAGTGCATGAGGGTGCTGAGTGAGTTGATTATTATAAGGTCACTGACAAATGACAAGCAAAATAAAAGGAGTTCAAATTATTTAAGAAATTGGAGGATTGAGATCAAATTAAGGGGCCAAATCAAAGTTGAAAGTATCAACAGAGGGGGATCATATTGGGAGAAGACAGTCATGCAATAGACGATAAAAAAACATTGATATTAGTGATGAAGGAGGAGAGAGGAGAGGGAGGGGTCACCAGCATTAAAGGTCTTGTTGCAGATAATGAGAATGAGAATGAAGATCAAAGAGGAGGTTGGAGGAGGCCTAGCAGGAGGCAATAGAGAGGGGGGGATGGGTGGGGAGGGAAGGCCAAAAAAGGAAGGTCATAGTTATCGACGTCAAGTACAACAAAGATGTTGCTGCTTATTAGAGCACGAAGGATGGACGTATTAGGAGCGTAGAGTCAAAATTTCAAGATAGACGTTAATTGGAGCAATCATGTTTTGTAATGGGAGATTGTTTGCCTATCCTTATAGTTCTTCACCTTGATGAACTGCTATGGTCCTATCACAAAAAAAAAAAAATTTGAGTATAAATTTCAAGTCGATACCTATAAATTTCAAGTTGTTATTTTTTATATATTTTTTGAAAAAAAATGTTTTACTCACCTATATACTTGTATAATAGATGAGAATAATTTAATAATTTAATAATTATAATTAAAAAATAATTTAGAATTTAATATTAAGATGAATGACAAAAGACTTTTTTGCATTCCCGGTAGTTACTAAACAAGTGTATGTATTCTTTAAATGTTACAAAATTTAATGTAATTTTGACAGTGATAAGGAGTTATATGCAAATCACCTTAATTAAATATGGATCTTCGTTAAAACTGAATTAAACAATTCATACGATATGACCAAGAGGACCCAAGATTTTAATTGAAATTAAATTAAAAAATAAACTAAAAAAGGAGGCGAAGAAGAAGGAAGAGGAAGAGGAAGAGAATGCGATAAATAAAAACCATCGCTACGGCTCCGATTTCTTGGAAATTTTCTCCGGATTCTTTTCTTTTTCTCCATCTTTTCTCTCTTTAGATTCTCCCTTCCATGGCGCCTCTGATCGCCGGCTTCTCGGCGGAGCTCCGGTAGACCTCGCCGGGGGATGCCCGGAGCGCTGCGAATCGGCTTAAGAGCACCATCCCAGACTAAGGTTTCTCCCATCCCTCGGTTTCCTTTTTTTCTTTATTCTTTTTTGATCTTTTGAGCGGATCGGGGAGGTTTGTTGGCCATGGCGGCCGGAGGGAAGGGGAACCTGGAGAGGGTGAGGAGGGGGTTTCGGACGCTGTTCTTCATGCTGACGATGGTGGCGTCGCTGCTGCTGCTGTCGGCGCCGGTGTTCGTCGCGATCGGGGACGTGTCGGTGTCGCTGGCCCTGGCTTCGAGGTTCGCGTGTGCGAGGGTCCCTGGTTTGAGGGAGCATTTCAGAAGATACGGATTTAGGAGCTCGTTGATGGACATACCCCTAATCTCCGTCGTCAGATCACTCATAATCACTTGTGAGATCTTCCACCCACCGCTCCCCATAATTTTTTTCGTAAAGTTTCTTGTTTTCGACTTTGTTTCTCGTTGTGTTGGTTTTTTTTTTCCTGTCACTTTTGTTCGTGTATTATGGCGAGATTTTTTTCCGGCAGATTTAGCAGATAGCTTGCATTTATTCCTCTTTGTTTAGCGAGAATGAGATGCAATTTCCTTTTTCATATTTGCTCGCTATTTTTGCCATAAATTTGTAGGGAAAATCAGAACCTGCCAGTCTGCCAGATCAGGCGGAGAATAAAGGATCTCGAATGCGAATTGACCTTTTAATTTCCAATTTTATGGAAAGTTTCTATCTTGCCTTGTTGGTTTTGAGTTTTTTTTTCTTATCTTTATGAAATGAAGATCTCGATTTTACAACTTTGTGGTGCCAGAAGCAGCTCATTGAGCATTCATTCCTCTTGTTTTTTATTCTTTTACCTGAGAAGCAAAGCGCCATGCTTTATTTCCTTTATGGATTAATAAATTTGAATAAAATTTGCACACTGAAAACACATAAATTGCTCGCGTGGAAAAAGTGAGTTTACTTGGTACACCGATAAAAGCGCCCCAGAGCAGAAATTTAAAAGGGTTTTATCTTGAAATTACATCTGCTTAATTCTCTTCTTTCTGATTGGTTTTGTTAAAAGAAAGGTCAGCGTGTATGTCTGTTTCTTTCCATTGGATTTACATGTCATGAATTGTTCTTATGTTTATGTTCTTTTCTGACAAGGGTTAAAAGTATTACTTTGTTTTTCATTTTGTGTCGCAAACTTTTCGCCTCTGATATAAAATTCTTTTGGTGGCCCAGTGTGGAAATTTATCTCTCTGATACTAATAATCTCTGACTGCAGGTGTTTATTCCTTGTGTGATGGACCTGGGCTTTCTCATGGCCCATATCTTGGAACAGCAACACTATGTTGCTTTACATCTATTCTCATTCTGCTAGTGAAAGCTTGTGTTTTCATTCCTGTGTTGGAGGAAATGGATCTTGATGCTTCACGCTCACTGCCAAGTGAAAAGTTGCATTCTGAGAAATCATGGGGAATGTCTGTACTTTTCCTTTCTTCACTAGTGTTTGCTCTTGGCCACGTTGTGGCAGCTTATAGGACAAGCTGCAAAGCACGGAGGAAGCTTTTGTTTCATCATATAGACCCAGAATCAGTAGGTTCCAATTATATTTGGTATATGCATTACTTTTGCTTAATTGTACTTCCACACATTTTTTGTTTTGTGTGTCTGTTTTAAAATTGCCTTCAGCTAACAGCCAACTGTGGACCTATTTCTATTGATTCTTCTGAAACAGTTTGCTGCCATTTATGTTATCTAGTTATGCTCTTTTGTGTCATCCATAAAGGCCCTGTTGTATTTACTCAACTGCTTCCAGCTGAGCTCATTGTTTCCCAAGTCAATAAGGTTTAATATGGAGCCCTTTGTGGAACTCCAATCCACAAATATCAGGCTGTGATTTCATGAACAGGGGGGGTATAGACCATCAGGAAATTTTCTGATCAACCATGTCTTTTGATGCATTTTTGACCTGGTGTTTATCAACCAATGCAAAATTTGAACTTCTGAGGGATATCTCTCACTGATTCTAATTGGCTTTTTATTTCCTCAGGTTTTGGCCTGCAAGAATGCCTTCTCGGGATATCTCAAGGTTCCTCGCTCTCCCATTCCCTGCAATGGGAAACATTCAATAACTGACAGCGAAACAAAAAGAAAGCCCAGTTTTCCTGATAGACGTGACCTTCCTATCAGTTTGCTTGCAGAAGTTGATAGCTTGTTTGTTTCCTGTCAGGGGATCACAGTCCATTACAAGCTCAGTCTGCCTGAGTCACCTCTGCCTCTTTCTTCATCATCATCTTCTTCTTTCTTCCTTGATTTTAGCCGCAATAGCAGCCCATCTAGTTTTTCCTATGGAAATGTCAAACTTGAATATCCTTTAACTGGTCCCCCCAAAAGTTATTATCCCTTATACAGGAGCTTTAGCAATCAATTCCATAACTCATCTCTATATGCTCCTCTGTTGGTAGATTCTTCTTCTTCACCTGCTTTCTTCACTGACCAAATTCCAGTTCTGAATGTGGATGATGGTGACAGTAATGGATGTTTACCTACTTCTCTGAACTTGGTTAGAGATGTAGAGGAAATGGATAGGTTTGCTGTTATCTTGATACATGGTTTTGGTGGAGGAGTGTTCTCATGGAGGCATGTGATGGATGTGTTAGCTCGGCAGATTGGCTGTATGGTTGTCGCCTTTGATCGCCCTGGTTGGGGCTTAACTTCTCGCCCACGTAGGAAGGATTGGGAAGAAAAGCAATTGCCTAATCCATATAAGCTGGAATCTCAGGTGATTATCCAATTTTTACTGCACTTGCCCACAGATACAACTATTGATGTTTACTTGGTGTTTTTGCTAATAATTGACTTTTTGGCATGGCCCTTTTCTTGTGCTCTTCTCCAACCAATTTAATCGGGACATTTTTTGGGTTTGTAATGACATGAAATCTGCATGCCAAATTTTATCATGACAGTTGTATACCCAAACCCTTTGTCAGTCTTTGACATATTAGAAGAAAAACATTATTTTCTGGAGAGGAATGCATGGTGCAAATAAGCACAGTATTTTCTTATACTACATTAACAGCATCTTGCATCATTTCCTTAGTGGTATATCTTATTAGAGTATGTTGGTTTTATTGTTATAATTATGAGATTGGATGAACTTATGACATTGGGAGTAGTTACTAAGATGTTATGCTATTTACAGGTTAATTTGCTTATTTCTTTCTGCTTGGAGATGAGGTTTTCGTCTGTTGTTCTTGTTGGTCATGATGATGGAGGTCTTCTTGCCTTGAAAGCTGCGGAGAAAATTCGTTCCTCTTTAGATACCGCCGATGTAAGTTGGCAAAATGACATTTTCCAATATGGTTTAATCGAAATTCATAATTTGAGACTACTATTCAACTGCTAAAAATATTTATTTGTACTATAACATTTAGTTCATTTTTCTTTCCATTTTTGTGGAAATTTAAGTTGGTGTCCTGGTGTTTATTAAATCATGCAAAAAATCTGTAATTTTCTGCAAGGTATCAAAGTTTTCATTTTAATGAATGCAGTGTAGTCTCATTGTTATTTGGAAAGAAAGACATATAATGTGTTCACATTAAAGTGCTAAATTATTTTAATGATATTTGACGTTAGATATTCTATGATATGATGGTTACTTTGTGATTATCATCTGCAATTTCTTGTGTATGTACGATACATTCTTACTATTTCCAATACTAGAATACTCTGTATCAAACATAACCATGGTCATATAGATACGTAATATGTACATGACAATGTATCTTCTTAGTGAGAAATGTAATATGTTCATAAATGAATTATTGCAAAATTTGTTTCTTCAATATCCTGTCTTTTGTGATCTTTCTATTCTGTTTGTTTCACTAAATTTATCGATCTTTTAGGTAGAGGTGAAGGGAGTGGTACTTCTTTGTTCCAGCATGTCTAGGGACGTTGTTCCTGCTTTCGCTCGAATCCTCTTGCATACATCACTTGGGAAGAAGCATATGGTGCGGCCTCTACTACGTACTGAAATCACTCAAGTCATTAATCGCAGAGCGTGGTATGATGCCACAAAACTAACTGATGACATTATGAACCTTTATAAGGTAATTCTCTTCTGAATGACCATTTCTGCTCCATGCTGAACTACTTAACTTTTACCTATTTAATGCTACTACTACACAGATATGTCTTCTCACTGAGTTCTATGCAGATTCATGTGTATGTTCATAAATTTTGTTGTTTTGAAGTTTTTCACAAGGCCTGTGTCGTGATCTGTATGTTTTGCATGCTCCAAAATGGATTTTTCTGGACCGAAGTCATTTGTCATTGCTCAGTTGTTGCTGAATGGATTCTAAATCCCCATCCCTCTGCCTGCAGGCACCATTATGCGTGGAGGGCTGGGATGAAGCACTTCATGAGATTGGACGGATGTCATTTGCAACAGTTCTTTCTCCACAAAATGAAGCTGCTTTGCTGAAATCAGTTGAAGATCTTCCTGTATTGATAATAGCTGGTGCTGAAGATGCACTTGTACCACTAAAGTCACCTCAAGCTATGGCCTCAAAGCTTGTAAATTCTGTAAGTTCGTTTCTTTATTTTTCTCTATGTATATTGCATAAGAAAGTTTAGAAGCCTCTAATAAATGTAAAAATCTAGTTATCATGGAAGCAGGTTTTTAGCTTAATCTTCTATAGCTATTTATATTTTACATTAAAAGTTCTATATTCTTCAATTGGATTCTAGCACAAATGCATCATCATTTGAGTTGTTTTGGACCCATAGAGATTCAGACCATTCCCTTGATCTCTACCAGTTAATATCAATTCAAAATTTGACTTCTGTATGTGTATCACAAATGATGAAGATCAAATCATCATGGCTGACATATTCAACATGATCAATCGTCATGCTGCTTTCTTTTTTTTTTTCTTGGAGATGAATGAACCTTTTCGATGTTGATTTTTTGTAATCATTTGTAAAACCTCCTATTCTTGAAAAAATCATTTTCACAACTTCCTTTATTTTGCAGAGACTAGTTGCCATATCAGAATGTGGACATCTTCCACACGAGGAGTGTCCAAAGGCACTTCTTGCAGCTCTGTCACCCTTCATAACCAGATTGCTATAGTTGCAATGTGCTATCCAAAAACGAAAACAAGAAGCTCATCTACCGTTCTCTTGTCTCTTTGAGTTGGGTTGCCTTTTCTTTTTTACTTTCAGCTAAGCTGTTAATATCTAATGGGAAGGAGGGAGATCTCTAACCTATTTCTACATGTTTATGTTTTTTCCCTTATTTTTTTTTTGGTGGTTGGGAGAGTTTAGCTTTGGAGCCAGACCCAATTCTCACGGTTGATTGAGCTCCTACCTTTTGTTGTTATTGCCATCGTTGTAATGATCACTGAAACAGTAATTGTGTTTTCCATGTATTTTGTACAGTCTTAAGGGTTGCATATATCCAATGCTATCTTAAGAAAAAGGATTGAGCTTTGGCAAGTTACTCATGTGATCGAGAATTCATCAAACTCTGAAGTGACAGTTATCCAGAAAAATGCCTCCTAGGTTTGCCAGCCCTTGAATGCTTTTTTGTTGAAATGCTTGCTTCTATTCAGGGCCTGCTTGGATACGTTGGAAAAAATATCCAATCGAAAGAGTCTGGTTCAGGTTTGCAATTAAAAGAAAAAAAAAGAGTTTATATTGCTGAATTGGAGGAATTAGATTGGATGGGGAGACCAGAGAGAAGGGATGCTGAATTTTCAGATTCTAATTATAACTTTTTTGTTTTCGTGGTCGATATGTTGACCTGGATTATGTTGTATTATGTTGTCCACTAGGCATTTTTCAAATATAGCCCTAGCGGGTATTTTTCAAGTATAAAATTCATGAGATAAGTTAAAAATCGATATATACATATATTTTTAAGATATTTTCCATTTGAAGATAAAGTATTCAGATTTTCTACGGTCTCAAATGGTTAGAGTTGGTCTGTGATCGATAATCAAAAAAAAAAAATAAAAATAAAAAAGAAAAAAGTAATAGATTTATTTACTTATGTATTCTTCTAAAATTACTAATTAACAGTGTTCGTCCGAGCGGCACGTGTGGGTGGAAAGGCGGGACCCAGGGCGAGCCGCGGGAATGAAGAACAAACGGCAAAACTCTCTGCGCAGAAACGCGCATGCGCGCGCACAGTGCACACACAGAGAGAAGAGAGATCAGATCAGATCTAAAAAAGAAACAAATTTTAATTAAAAAGACTGAAGGAGTGCCTCTCTCTTCGTCAGGAATGTCGCACAGAAGGTCTCCTTTCAAAGGGATAGCAAAGGATGTCAACGGACGAGCACTGTGGTATAAGCAGGACTGGACAGCAGGATTTCGTTCCGGATTTGGGTAATTACAGTTCATCCTTTATAGTTTCCATTGTTCTTAGTTTTCTTCTGCCGTTGATGATTTATCGAATTTCATGAATGTTAGGATACTTTCCCACTATGTACATCCTTTTCGCGTCTGCTTGTCCTGTTATTGCCTTTGGCGAGCAACTAAGATACAGATGGAACGTTTGAGTGGATACTTCAGCTTCTACTGCAATCTGCGGTATTATATGATTAGATCTTTCCTTGTCTTGGTTTGGTTCTTGGTTTGGCTCAATAATTCTTCGTGACACGTTATTGAGTTATTTTTATGCAAGAAGCCATTAAGGTGCACAACCAATGATCGAAATGGATCTAATGTAGGCAAACGAATAGATGTCTTCATCACACAGAACCAAAATGGTTGCCTTCGTCAGCGATTTTTTGAAGTACCCAAAGGCAAAGACCAGTCTTCCACTGTACCAGTTCCAATGGCTGTGACCATCCATTGGTGTTCCGTATACTTCATTGAACAGCAGAGATGCACGGACGTGCAATAGGGAACAGGTCTGTGAACTGTCTTGGATCCTCTATTACCTTTTGAAGCTCGCCTGCCTTAGCTAGATGACTTTGGTACAGGATGGTTTAGAAGTTTCATTTCAGATAATCGGGCTACACTGATCATTCTGGTATGTTCAGCATCGTCATATGCTGTCCCAGGCAAAGTCTTTCTGGAGTTACAAGAAGGCTCCAGTCCACTTCCTTGGGAAGCTAGTTCATTGCACCATTGGACTGTTGCAAAAGTGATTAATCCCTCCCATTATATATTCATACTTGTGTTGATATCCATGTCAAATTCTACAACTATTTGCACTGAGTGTGAAGAGAAATGCTTGAATGGAACTGCAGGATTTGCTGTCAGTTCCCCCGGCATATATATTTGCTCCGATACCAGCCTTGATGGTTGCAGGTCTCTATTTTTTGATCACAGTGTTGCTTCACAAATGGCTCAGCAGAAAGAATTTAACCTTAGAAAGCCATCTGCTTACCACTATGGCATGCTGGTCCTTGGGATTATGGTACACGAAGGCTTTTCTTTAATTTTGGCGTATTTGGTTGGTATGAAGCATTGTTTCTCTTTAAGCATCAGAACTCATCCTGTTTTTGTTTTCTGAAAATTTTAGGTGTTGATTTGCGGGTTGCTCAGGATCCCTCCTTCAAATGGAGTTCTCCCACAGTCACGCATGCACACCAAGAGCCTTTCTGTTCTTAGAAGACGGGTTTGTTCATATATCTAAATGGTGCAACTGATAATTTGCAAACAAGAGGCTATCTTTTGTGATAAAATGAATTCGTATTTCGCAGATAATTCACAAGAACAGGGTCAAGACTGCAAAGGATGGCATTCGACTGCAAGATAGCAAGTCGCAGATATTTGGAAAAATGCAAGAGGTGTTCATGGAGACGGACCAAGCAGATTCTGTTGAGTCCAAAAATGCAGTGGCTGCAAACATGTCTGCTTGGTACATTCTCAGGTTTCGTTTAGTTTGAGATAAGGGTATGAATTAGCTCATTTAAAAATTATTTTTTTAAAATTAATATTATTTATTTTATATTATTATTAAATTAAATTAGTATAAAAAAGTAAATAATTTTTTAAATTTTAAATAATTGAAGTGTTAATTTTAATTTAAAAAAATATTAATTTATAAAAATAATTTATTAATTTTTACCTTAATCCTAATTCGAGGATAAAAAGGCAGAAGACTGATTTCTATTGGCAAATCAACACAAAATCTAGAACTACAATTTTAATAATTAGCCTTTGACGAGTCATTACGCAAATTGATCGTGTTTTTACTTTTCCGACACTACAGACGTCAACTCGAGTTTTGTCGGCAGCGTCAGAAGCAAAAGGGCCAACTCAAAGCGGTGAGTCTGGCGACGGGTAAAGTTGAAGGACCCGTTTGATTTGAAATTAAATTTTATTTTTTAATTTAAATCAAATTTAATTAATTCGAGTAGAAAAGAAATTTCATTTCAAATGAAAATGCTATGCAAGTCATGTTTTTAAATGTACCCGCAAGCAACCCGATTTTTGGCCCGCAATCTCGAGAATTCCGGCCCATTCATTTATTTAGAAAAATAATTTTTTTATAGATTATTTGCGGATAATTTATTTTTTCGATAAATCAAAACATAGTCATATATCAAAACATATTATTCATTGGCTCATTCGGTTCGGGATCATTGGGAAAAAAATATTATTATAAAATATTACTATCGTATTTGCTAATTACGAACCGAATATACTTAAAATTAATTTAAGGTTGGTTCGGATACGGTGAAATTTCATAAAATTGGGCTTTTATAAGAATTTTTTCTATAAAAATTTTTTATAAAAAAAATTCATATAAAAGTGTTTAGCACCGCTTTTTATAATTTTAGATTTTCTTGAAATTATAGAAATTTTCTATAATTTCATAAAAAAATTACAAAAAAGTCTGACTTTTATTTATTTTTCTTACCAAATCAACACTTTACATAAGATCTTTTCTCTTATTAATGTCTAACTCCACCAAACAATGTATTGTTTATAAAAGATAGGGTTGTATGATTAGATCTAATCTAATCTAATTATTTCTAAATGAGAGAACGAGAAAAAGTGTTTTATCGTATTTTGATCCGTCGAACGAAATTATTTTCAGAATTTTAACTAAAATAACTTGTACTATAAAAGATATTTTTGTTTTCAAAATTTTTGTTATTTAAAAATATCTGAATAAATTTAAATTAATCTTTTAAGTTTTCTAATTAAAAATAAGTTTTTATTTTTTTAAATTCATGCTTTATTATTTTGAAGAGATATTTAATTGCATGCATTTCCATAAATGAATCGTGAGTATTTTAGTTTTCTTTTTTATAGATCAATTGCTTATGTTGACTTAAAATTTTTATTAAACTACATTTTTTTTTAAATATAAAAAAATATATATTTTATCGAGTTACTACATATCCTGTCAAAATTTTTTCAAATATAGATTTATTACTAAAATAAAAAATATTTTGTTTGATATTATTTATGCTAAAGTGAAAAAAATGAAATTATCTTTCTCTAAAATATTTTGATAGTTTGGTCATTATTGAAAAAAAAAATTCTCTCGTCAAATTGAGATATCAATTTGGGATTAAACTTTAATCTGACATATAAAATAATAATTTTATCTTTGGCCTAATTTAAACATGTTTTGATGTATCTCAAATTAACTTTTAATCTCAGTTATAGAATGACATTTTTGGCTTTGGCATAGTGCAATTCTATTTGAGCCCAATCTATACTACAATCAAGGCTAAATACAAACTATATTTGGAGTCTAATATGAAACAAATTTAGAATTCATTTTTTGCTTGTAATTTTTATTACACCACTTTTAACCATGTTAGAAGTATTAATTTTTCATCTTTTTGCTTCAATATAAATGACATCAAATAGTATATATTTTTTAAATATTTATAATTTTAACGGTAAATATATATCTAATGAGATTTTTCAACTATTTATAATCTAAGAAAAATGTGTACTTTTTTAAATTTGAAAAAAAAAAAATAATTTGACAAAATTTTATGAAGTTATATGTAATTTTTTAAATTTTAAGAAAAAAAACATACACTTAAGAAAGATTTTAAGGACTTAAATAAATGTTAAAAAATATAATCTAATAAATTTCAAGAAGTTATATACTATTTACTTTTTTATATTGTTTTTTTCACCCCTAACGACTTCCTCATCTCTTTGGACAGGAGATTAGTGGAGGGGGAGGCACCGAAAATATTGTGATTTCGATTAAAAATGAAATGTTTTGAACTTTTCAGACATTTCGATTTCAGCGGAAACTTAAAATTTTGATCGAGAGATATCCTTCGCTTCTTGACTTACAATTTCTTTGATAACTCTCCCTAAACGAGGTTGCCGAATGGATTGTTGGTTATGCAAAGCAACAAGCATAAAAGGTGCTCATGCTTCGGATGCAGTTTTGAAGAACTTGTCGTCAGCATTTCGTTGGCGTTTAAAAAGAAATAATGTTCATTTGCGAGGGTTTAAAAAATAAAATGTCGGCAGTAGCTGGCTCCCCCAACAAAACTCAAGTTGTCGCCAAATGAACCCAAACCCTAACCCTACCCGCACTCGCGCCCATCCCTAGCCTATGCCCACCCGCTGCACCTGCTCTTACCTCCGGCCGTCAGTCCTCGGCTGCACTCGTCCCTCGCCTGGATTCACCTACTCCCGCTCGCACTCCCCCTGGTTCATGAGCACCATTCTTGTACTTTATTTACATTCATTTGCAATTTTGTGAAGAAAAAGTAATTTGATGAGCTCTAATTAAAGTTATCAACCTCTTGTTTATTACTCTTAACCTAGTATTTTAAGTATTAGTTTTGTAGAGAATCATCGCATTATATTTCAATTTTTTCACCATGTGTAATAAATTCAATTAGATCTTTTTGTATTTCAAGCATCTAAGAACTAAGTTATAGGCTTTTCATATGGAATGTCTTAGAGTAAAAATGGATGAGGTTTAAGTTAACTAAGTCATTTGGTAAATTAAAATATAAAACTGAAAATCAAATCATCGCTAAATTCATTAGGAGAAATTTTCATGTATACCCATCAAAACTTACAATTTCACTAATAACCTTTCTGGGTAGTTAATTTTTGATAAATGCCTATGACATTATCCTATATTTGTGTATATTCTCAATCAGCAGTTAATATATACAATATTAAATTAAACTAATATATGAATATAAATGAAACTGAAATTTTGAAAGGTATATGTAAAATTTCTAGCTAGTTTCAAATGTAATTTTAACTTCTATTTATTTGCATTAGGATTTGATTTACATTTATCAATTATATGTAAGTCATGAATAGGATCCTGCCCTATAGTAGAATGATGGATAAAAGTTAGATCAAAATAAAGAATCGGTTCGACTAAAGATATATCGCAGGAGTTAAAGTATATTTCTTGAATATACCTACATGAACAAAAGGATTGATTAGATAATAAGATGTCTATGCATTAATTATATAAATATATATAATCGGACACAAAAAGAGATTTGTGAACACATAATTATAAGGGGATAAAGTTTATCATATATTAATTGGATTTTTCATGGAGGGGTCATCGTATCAGCACAGAATGTAGCATATCCAGGTTGTAGAATCAGTTGAAGTACAAAATAAAGATGGGGGATGACATCAAATGTTTATTGCATGATGCATTTGATATTGCAAGCGGAGAAATGCCGCTAGAATTTTCCATAAAAGATGATATAAAATTTTTTAAATTACTAAATGAAGCTAATATAAAACTGTATCCTCAATATAAGAATTTTACATTCTTATTTTTCATCATGTTATTGTTGACTGTGAAAGCTAAGTGTCGATGGAGTAATAAATGGATCTAAAATAAAAGAGGAGGACAACTCCTGTGGGGATAGTGATCATGACATTAATGCCGAAGATAATAATTTTATATCCAATAAAAATGAGCCTTAATGTGAGAGCCAATCTAATTTCTTCAAATCTTCAATGTCTTTTTTGTAAAGTTTTATTTAAAAATAATAAAATTTGGACTTATTTATGAGTAAAAATATTCAAGGGGTCTATTTGTAAATGTATAAATATTACATTTGTAATTTGTAATTTTAAGTTTTAAAACCTTCAATATTTTTTTTGTAAAATTTTATTTTAAAGATGATAAAATTTTGAACTTATTTATAAAAAAATATTCAAGGGGACTATTTGTAAATGTACAAATATTAAACTTATAATTTAAAATTTTAATTTTTAAAAACTTCAATATTGTAAAATTTTAGTAAAAAATTGATAAATTTTGGGCTTATTGATAAATAAAAAATATTTGAAGGGTCTATTTATAAATATACAAAATTTTGAACTTGTATTTTAAATTTTTAAGTTTTAATACCTTCAACTCTTTTTTGTAAAATTTTATTTTAAAACTTATAAATTTTGGACTTATTTATAAAAAAAAATATTTAAGGGACTTATTTATAGATACACAAATATTAAATTTATAATTGAATTTCTTATATAGGGTTTATTTGTATAATATTTAAAATATTTAAGGTCCCTTTTATAAATTTTTATTTGGAAAATATTAACATTTGGACTTTTTTATAAATAAAAATATGCAAGGGGCTTCTTTATAAATATATAAATATTAGAATTTATTTGTAAAATATCTAAACTATTTCAGCTACTTTTTATAACTCTTTATTTGAAAAATATTAACATTTGGATTTTTTTTATAAATAAAAATATTCAAAGGGTTTATTTATAAATGTTTGGGAGAAAAAGTGGAGGGTGAGAAAATAATTTTTTTAGAATTTTAATTATAAAATTAGGGAGGATAAAAGTGAAATTTTTGAAAAAAAAATTGATTAAACAACAATCAAAAGGTTATAAGTAATAAATTTTAAAAAAAAGTGTAGGTAATTATGAAAATTTTAGAAAATTTTTGGTAAATAAATAAAATCTCAAGCCGGGTGTAGGCAATTAGCCCAAATATTAACATGAAAGTTTAACTTCAAATATTTGGAATGTAATTATATCTAATTGTAGAATGATACATTAGATAATGAAATCCAATGGCCCAAGATTTATTTAAAAAAAGAATATGGTTGCGATTTTCTCTAGTTTGCCTTACCAAAAAAAATAAAAAAAATAAAAAAAATAAAAAAACCAAGTCCAGTAAACCACGTCTTCCTGCCTTAGTTTGAATTTTCAAATAAAAGGTTATCGTGTAATGTAATTCCTGTGTCAGAGGCAGCTTGTGCTCTTTACCTCCAGCAAGTATAACTGTTGTCAATGGGATCGGGCGGCCTCAAAACCCAAGAAACTTTCAAACTCGGGCTCCGTACTTTCAGGCTTTAGGTCGGGCTCGGGCTTAAAAGGTTCGCAAAAATGAATAGGCCCGAAAGTCCGGTCCAATCCGGCCCAAGAAAACTAGTATAAATGTTGGGCTCTGGTGAGGCTCGGGCGTAACTGTGTAAGTTTGGGCTTGGGTTGGGACGGGACTTAACTGTGAACTTTCAGGTTTGGGCTCTGGCTTGGCAGGCCCTAGCCGGGTCCGGCCCTGTTACAGCCCTACCTCTAGAAGACAATTGTTTACGGTCGGTTTGACTTCGAAGAGTGTCATTTTTTTTCTTATTGGATCTAATTTTATACTAGAATATGTATAAGACGATTAAGAATGAGATTATGTTAATTAAAATTAGCTCAGATTTTTTTTTTAAAAAAATGTGACTAATAATTACCATTTAAAATCAAAATTAAATTAAATTACTATTTTAAGACACAATTATTTCATTTTTTTAAAAAAATTCTCAATCCAAATATGTCTCAATTCGCAACCCGCAGAAAACATCTCCAGCCCACTTGACATCAGACATAGGACTGTCTCTGTCGCTTGAGCGGCTGAGCTAAACATTTGTCTCCATTTCAGACTAAATAAAGGAGGAACCCGGATTCAGTCGCGGCGCGCGCGATCGCTTGCCAACGCGTGCGAATCTGGACTGGCCCGAGTCGAGTTGGAGTTTTCGGCTAGCCGAAAAGGCAAGAGCATGTGCGAAGGTTAATTATATATGGTTTGTTGGCTCCAATACTCAAACAGATTCATGTGCCGCGACAGGCCATGTGCCCGCTTAAACTAAGGTGATATGATATCTCCGTCGCATATGCACCTAAAATCTAAATTTGTTATTCTAATTAGTTAATTAATTAATCAATCAATTAATTAAAAATAATTCAAAAGAGATGGGATCCTCTCCATATTTCATATTAAATCCTAATTTGCCGTTGGACATGCCATGTGATTATCTCAAGGCTCATACCATGATTAATAATACAAAACATCTCTCTCTATAGTCCAAAATTTCATTATCCATTCACTTAAAAGTACTTTTTGATTTCTCCAAAATTTTTTGGGGGTTTTTTTTTCAGAATTGGTTTTGGATTGCAGCCATATAATTTTTTCTATCAAACATTGTATTTTCGGGATAACTTCCACAACTAATCTACAATAATTGTGAGGAAATACTGTTTTCGAAAAAGAATTTTTTCAGATCGGTTTGTTTGACAAATTTCTCTTTCTTGCAACTTTCTCCATTTTTATTTATTTTTTAAGTATTTTTTAAATACATGACCATATTTATAAGGTGAAGAGGTGGTTTGATAGATCTAGAACTCCATGGTTTTCTTCCTAATATTGTAAAATTTTTTTCACTTAATTGTCATGAATCTCAAATTTTTCGGAGATTATCTTTAGAGATCGTTATCTATTAATTTTTATGCATTGTTTGTCACTTCCATAGATATATCAAGCCCATTGTATTTCTTTAATCGTCTCGAGATGACTATTTGTTAGATAAATAATTCTTATGATACCGAGCTATCTTGGCCTAACTGATATTGTCTTGGATGATGACTTCGACATCCAAACCTCGGTTACCTTGGTTGATTTTTTCGGCTGGTAATCTAATCCACTAATTTATTTTCCGTTTATTGATTTGATTATTTTAACTCAAAGTTGCTATTACTGTAATCATGCATTGGATTTGGATTTTCCATAAGAGCAATATAAAGACATGAGAACCTAATAGTCAGATTTTGTTCCACGATTGCAACGATAGCAGTTGGATCTTGGTAGAGTTTGTTGGACTCCCAACTATTTAGGTAGAAAATCGTTGAGAACCCAACAGTCAGATTGTGTTGCAGATTGCGACAATAGCAATGTTAGAGTTTGACCAATTCTTTCCAAATTTTTTTGCTTTGTTTCTATTATGATTTATCATGTCTTAGTCATTAGGAAGTAGTTGAGATTTTCTTGTTCTAGTGGTCATTTTCTCCTGTTTTTAGATTCCATGATTTATGCTTTGTACTGCCTATAAAAAGGCCACGTTAGTATTGAATAAAGTGAATTTAGTTGTCTCCACTTCTCTTCTGTAATTAACAGTGGTATCAGAGCCAGGTTGATAGTGATATAAGAGAGCAGCAGCTAACAGACAAATGACTTCTTCCGACAGTTTTGTACAACCCAAGATTCTACGCTTTGATGTCATTATGATCATTGGAGTATGCTTATGGAGAACTTCTTGATGTCCAATGAGTATTGGCATGTTGTTGAATCTGGAGTAGCAGAACCAGCAGCAGGAGCTACAGAAACGCAAAAGACAAATTTTGAAGCTTTGAAGTTGAAAGATCTTAAGGCCAAGAACTATCTTTTCCAGGCAATTGATTGAGCAACTTTGGAGACAATTCTTTACAAAGATACCTCCAAACAAATTTGGGATTCCATGAAGAAAAAGTACCAAGGGAATGCCAAAGCAAAGCGGGTGCAGCTCCAAGGACTTCGCACTGAATTTGAGACTTTACGCATGAAGTTAGGTGAATCGGTTGCAGAATTTTTTGTGAGAACGATGACAATTGCCAACAAGATGAGGATCCATGGAGAGAAAATGGAGGATGTCACCATCATAAAGAAGATTCTTCGATCAATGACACCGAAATTTAATTTTGTTGTATGCTCTATTGAAGAATCCAAAGATATTGATGCACTAACAATTGATGAGTTGCAGAGCTCTTTGCTAGTTCATGAGAAAAAAATTTTCCAGCAGGAAAAAGAGGAACAAGCACTGAAAGCCTTAATAGAAAATCATTCGACAATAAGAGGAGGCAGCGGAAGAGGACGAGGCCGAGGTAGAGGAAGAGGAAGCAGTGATCACAGTAACTAACAACAACATCAACATCAAGCAAATCAATTTCATGAAAGAGGAAGAGGACGTGGGGGCTTTCACTCAACAAATTATAGGCCAAAGTTAGCAGACAAGTCAAATGTTGAGTGTTACCACTGTCATAGGTACGGTCACTATCAATCAGAATGTCAAAAAAATTTAGATAAGTAAAATGGAGAAGTATCTAACTTTGCAGAAAAGGAAGAAGAGGTGTCCCTTTTGATGGTATGTCATGTGGATGAAGAAACTCAACAAAATTTGTGGTATTTAGACACTGGTTGCAGCAATCACATGTGTGGAGATAAGAAAGCATTTGCTGACCTAGACGAATCCTTTCACACTACTGTCAAGTTTGGTGACAACACCACCAGATCAGTTATGGGAAAAGGAAATATCACTCTTCAAACAAGAAATAACTCTGTTCATACTATTTCAAATATTCTTTTTGTCCCAGATTTAAAGACCAACTTGCTTAGTGTGGGTCAGCTTCAAGAGAAGGGGTATGAGATCTCCATTAAAGATGGGACATGCCGAATTCAAGATCCAAAGTTGGGCTTGATTGCTCAAGTTAAAATAACAGCTAATCGAATGTTTCCACTTTATATCCATAGTACCACTAATTCATGTTTCTTAGTAAAGTTGAAAGATACAGCATGGTTGTGGCATTTTCGCTATGGTCACTTAAATTTTGGTGGCTTGAAGACACTCCAACAAAAGAAGATGATGAATGGCCTTCCATTATTCTCTGCTCCTATGCAAGTGTGTGAAGAGTGCGCTATTAGCAAACAACATAGAGATCCATTCCCCAAAGGAAAAACACAAAGAGTAAGGAAGTTATTGGAAGTTGTGCACTCAGATCTTTGTGGGCCAACTAATCCTGCTTCGAGTGGAGATAAACGTTATCTCATCATCTTTATTGATGATTTCAGTCGAAAGACTTGGGTATATTTCTTACAAGAAAAATATGAGGCTTTTATCGCTTTCAAAAACTTTAAAGCTCTTGTGGAAAATGAAGCAGGATGTTCAATACAGGTGTTGCGTACTGATCGTGGAGGGGAGCATATCTCAAATGAGTTTGCAGATTTTTGTAAGGCTCATGGTATTCAGCAACAACTGACAGCAACCTACACGCCACAACAAAATGGGGTCTGTGAGTGAAAAAATCGTACTATTCTAAATATGGTGAGGAGCATCCTGACAAAAAGTGGTGTTCCTAAAACTTTCTGGCCTGAAGCAGTCAATTGGAGCATTCATATTCTGAATAGAAGTCCTACACTTGCTGTTCAAAATATGACATTAGAGGAAGCGTGGAGTGGTCGAAGGCCTTGTGTGGATCATTTCAGAATTTTTGGGTGTATTTGTTATGCCCATATTCCAGACCAGAAAAGGACCAAGTTAGAAGACAAAGGTGAGAAATGTATTTTTCTTGGTGTTGGTGATTGTTCCAAAGCTTACAAACTATATAATCCTATCACCAAGAAAATCGTCATTAGCCGAGACGTCATCTTTGATGAAGAAACTTTCTGAAAATGAAGTGTGGCTAGTTCTCCATAACGAATTCCTACAGATTTTGATGGTCAAGAAGAAGGAGAAAAGCAATCAAGTCCAGAGATAGTGCAGCAACCAATCACAACTCAAGATCAACAAATAGTAGTGCAAGATTCACATGCAGCTGCTAGAGAACCACGAAATAGAAAAAGACCAGCATGGATGAGTGATTATGAGGTAACAGGAATTGATCAATATGAGGATCCACTTGTGCATTTTGCTTTTTTTGCAGATTGTGATCCTGTAACCTTTGAAGAAGCTGTCAAACAATTAAAACGGAGGAGAGTAATGGATGTAGAACTTGCAGCAATAGAAAGAAATAATACCTGGGAGTTAACAGAACTTCCTAAAGGGCAGAAAACCATTGATGTGAAATGGGTTTACAAGACCAAATTGAAAGAAAATGATGAGGTTGACAAATACAAAGCTAGGCTCATTGCAAAGGGATACAAAGAAGAACAAGGTGTTGATTACAACGAAGTATTTGCTCCTGTTGTAAGGCTTTACACTATTCGACTGGTGATATCCATTGCTGCTCACAATGCATGGCCTATCTATCAATTAGATGTAAAATCAGCATTTTTGCATGGTGACTTGGAGGAAGAGGTGTACATTAATCAACCACCTGGATACATAAAGCAAGGCCAAGAAAATCAGGTATACAAGTTAAAGAAAGCACTATACGGACTGAAACAAGCACCACGAGCTTGGTACAGTCATATAGATGCTTACCTTGCCAAGGTTGGATTTCTGAAATGTCCTTATGAACACACACTATATATTCAATATGGAGACGATCGGAAAATATTAGTTGTGTGTTTGTATGTTGATGATCTCATTTATTTCAGTAATGATAAACTGATGTTAGCTAAATTTAAGAAATCCATGATGAAGGAATTTGATATGTCAGATCTGGGAATGATGCGTTATTTTCCTGGTCTTGAAGTGGTGTAGTCAGCTGTTGGTGTATTTATTTCTCAGAAAAAATATGCCTGGGAGATTCTTGACAGATTTAAGATGAAGGACTGCAATTCAGTGACAACTCCGGTTGAAGTTGGCTTGAAACTCTCGAAGTATGAGACAGAGAGAAAAGTAGATGCTACACTTTACAAGCAAATTGTTGGGAGCTTGATGTATCTAACGTCAACAAGACCAGATATTATGCATTCTGTTAGTTTGATAAGCATATATATGGAGAATCCAACTGAAGTTCATCTTTCGACTGCAAAGAGAATTCTTCGCTATGTAGAGGGGACTGCAGATTTTGGAATTCTCTACAAAAATGGTGGTGAATTGAAATTGGAGTTTTATGGATTCTCAAATAGTGATTATGCAGGTGATGTTGATGATAGAAGGAGTACATCTGGGTCAGTGTTCATGGTGAATTCCGGAGCTGTCACATGGTCCTCTAAAAAGCAACAGATAGTAACATTATCAACAATTGAAGCCGAATTTGTTGCTGCAGCATCAAGTACATGTCAAGCAATTTGGCTACGAAGGCTACTTGAAGCTTTATACAATGCACAATAAGGCCCAACTGTGATTTATTGTGATAATAGCTCTGCCATTAAACTGTCAAGAAATCCAATTCTACATGGGAGAAGCAAATATATTGATGTTCGGTTCCATTTTCTGCGTGATTTATGTAAAGAAGGTGTTATTGATTTAGTCTTCTGCAGAATTGAAGATCAAGTTGCAGATATTATGACTAAGCCACTCAAATATGACACATTTATGAAGTTTCGAAGTATGCTTGGAGTGTGTTCCTCAAAGGATGTTGAAGTTATTTCCTAAACTGATTTTTTAAATTCCATGATTTATGCTTTGTACTGTCTATAAAAAGGTCACGTTAGTATTGAATAAAGTGAATTTAGTTGTCTCTACTTCTCTTCTATAATTAACAAGCAATTGGATTTTGGTTGAATCCATTACTGATTTATTTCGATTTAAATTTTGTTTAATTCTCATGTAAATTGTGATTAGATAGGAAATGATCATTTAAATCATAGCATGTTCAAATAGTAGTTCAAATCGTAATCATGAGATGAGAGATCAGAAATCTTATTTTAATACATAACTAGACTTTAGCTTGCCTGCATTTAGAGTGTAAATTTATAGTTTACAACAAATAATATAGTTCAAAATTTCTAACTCATACCCGCCAAATCAAATTAATTTTGTTATAATAAAAAATCATGAATATAGAAAATTATAAAAAATAAAAAATGAAAATATTATGCATTGAAAAAAACGGTGGCGTCTGAATCAATGAAAGGAGCAAAACGGGAGACTCGGGACAAGAAAGGAAACATACAACGAACTAGAGGGAAGGCGGGAAAGTATTTACATTTGATGCGCAGATCAGGCGGCTCCTATTGCTCCACGTATGCGAAATCTATTGCCAATGTCTATCCCACGTAGCACAGCACGTCGGCAGATACGTCCAAAAAGAAAGGGATTGGGTTCGGTCCCACCCACGAGTTGCTGCTTCACATATCTGATTGGGTCCAACCGAGTTTGGGCGGGGGCCCACAACGACCGGGCCGCGAAGCCCACCGCAAGAGCTTGGATTCAGTCGCTGCCACAGCAACCCGAAGAGGTCTCTCCCGCAATGAGCCGTCGCCGGGTGGCAAAAGTTTGCCACTCGGCGACTTATTACTGCTCGGCCACGTGTTTCAGAAAATGCTGCATCCGCTGATTCCGGACTCCTACATTGAGTGGGTCCCGCATCGCCTCGTGGCATGTCTTTTTAAGATAGCGTTTGATTTAAAATAATTTTTTTAAATTAAATTAGCTAATTTTGATTTAAATTAAAATTTTAAAAAATATATTATTATAAAACGAAATTATTTCATTTTTTAATTACAAACTAAATGGACCTAAAATTTTTGAACCGATTTATCTTTAATTTTTTTCTTCTGTAGTATTGCATTCGGCTCTGTTAATATTTAATGACTGATCCACACGACTGCAACAGAGACACTAGCTAAGAGGACGAGTCTGTTGCTGCATGAGCACGCCATCCGACAGAGAAGCACATGGTTTCTACCTGATTTTAAGATCTTGATTCCCTCCTCTCTTTCCATTCAAATTACGAAAGAATCTATGACGACCCATATATAAATATATATATTAAACAAGATGAACAAGGATGCCCGTCCCCGTCGCTTTCGAGTTTTTTTGGGACAATCTTCCTCGCAAAATTTATATTATTAGACCGAAACCGGACCTGTCCGGGACGAACCGCCGGTTTGATATGGGACGTTTTTTGCCGGAAAGCCGGGAGAAGAGCAGTCAGCGATCGCGTCGCCGGAGAAGATCCCACGTGATTCCGGGTCAGGCTTAGTCCCTGACGGACGAGGAGTAGAACCGTCCTTTCACTTCCGGCATTCAAGTCCAGGTGGCCCCTCGACACGTGGAGCGGAACAGAGGCTCTTCAATGCGCCTGGATGGCGTGGCATTTCCGTCATTTAAACAACTTCGCATGGGCATTTCCGTAAACCTGCGTTCTTATAGAGCCAGGCCCCAGGCCCCCTGCCTCTTCTCCTCGACCCATCGTCTCTGCCATCTCTCTTTGTCTTCTTCTTCTATTTCATCTTCTTCTTCAGTGAACAACATGAAGCTCCGCCTCATCGCTGTGCTCCTTCTACTGTGCGCGGCTGCTCCGGCGGCACTCACAGCCAAAGTCCAAGACGGTGAGATATCCTATATCCTCCCCCTCCTTCAGTGGATTGGCTTTGCTGTTCGTTTTGTTTCGATATTAGACCCAGAAGCTAGGACCAAGCAAGATGAGTCGGTAGGATTAAACTAGTATTTTCTTCAAAAGAAAAACTAAAAGCCAAACATGCATTATATGTAACATTGTTGCTTGGTTTTCTGCGCTGCATTTGAAATTTGATTCAGCACATAAGCCACGTGGGTTTCGTTTAAATTTCAGAAAAGCTGAAGAACTCTGAGCAGCGCTCATGCGTCCATGCCATGAGCATGTGGGTCGTTGTAGTTTAATGGTTTCCTGTGCCTGTCATCACTGATCATGCATCAGCAACCTTTTTTGTTTCTCTTTTTTGTTCGAAAATCTCAAATTTTCGCTTGAATACACAGCTAGCAATTTGTAAAACAAAACTACTGTTGCCTCGAGATTTCAATTCATTTTTTTAGACACTGTAGGACCAGTTGCCAGTCTGGGATGCAATTTGTGCTTGGTTGGATCTGTACATTTCTATTAGTAGCCAATTAGTTCATTTATGTTCCCGAAAATGATTGTTCTGTACAGCTGTTTTGCCCTTGTAAGGCCTGTTTGGTATGGAATTAGCATCGTGACCATCAGGTAGTTAATCACGAATTCCTTAAACGTGATTTAAATTTGTACTATCAGACTCACTCGCATCCGAATGTGATCAAAATCTCATTAGGATTCACTATTCGCACAATTAACTAATCATAATTTTCTCACAGCCATCTCTTATTTGACCTAGTTTCCAATATATCCCTCAAAGCCAGTTTAAAACGCTGGCGTTGCACCTGTGCATGCTCCTCCTACATGTTACTTTCTTCGCCTTTTGATCACTATGTTTGTTTTCTTATTGTTAATTTAGTTATGTCTCGAATCCAAAGAGTTTTAATTAAATTATAATTTATATTAAAAGTAATTTAGTGAGCCTAATTTTTTTTACTGTATTTATCTTCCATTAGAAGACTTAGATTAGTAGAAGTCTTATTTGAGTCAGTCTTCTATTTTGACTCAAACTCAGTTAGGCTACATCTATAAATATCATATTCATCGAAGGGTTTTTAGTGAGTGAGATAGAGAGATATAGATCTAGACTCTCAAAACGTTTTGTGACCGTTACACTACTTAGTCTCTTATGAGAGTTGGTGATATTAGAGTTTTACCTCCATCATTGTAATTTTTTTTTCTTTCTCATTAATTCAATATCGTCTGGATCGCATTCGCCAGTGGAGTAAGTCATAGAGCAAACCATATAAATCTCTTGCGTGCTATTTTTTTCTTTTCTATTCTTCTTCTACATCGTGAATTGTGGTGGATATCAATATTTATCACAATAAATTGGTATCAGAGCTTGATTCAATATGTTTACTACAAATTTTGATGTAGAAAAATTTAATGGAAAGTAAAGATTTCCTATTTGGCAAGCAATAGTTCGTGCAATTCTTATTCAATAAGGATCGAGAAACACATTGGAGAATGTCAAGCTTGAAGATGTCACCAAAAGTATCTGAAAAAATTAGAAAGTTAGTGCACATAGCATAATTATCCTTATTCTCACCGATGATGTACTCTATCCGTTTCTTGATGAAATATCACCCTTAGAGCTATGAAAAAAGTTGGAGAAAAAAAATACATGAGTAAGTTTATCTCAAATCGAGTTACTTAAAGCAGAAGTTTTTCAATTTTCGAATGCGAGAAGTTACGAATATAGTTGATCATCTTAATGCTTTTAATAAACTAGTCTCTCAATTGTTAAGCATTGATGTTAAAATTGAAGATGAAAATAAGACAATTATTTTATTATCGTCTCTACCTTTTTCTCTTGAAAATCTGAAGGCTACTCTCATATATGGCAAGGATTTAAAATTTGACGATATTTCTATTGCCTTTCTATCTAATGAATATTTAAAAAAGATTGAAGAAAATGTGTCACACTCAGAAGTATTGATTGTTAGAGGTCGTACCAGAAAAAGATCAAAAACAGGTCATTCTAGATCCAAATCCAAAAAAATAAATTGTAGGTATTGTAAGAAGATAGGATATGTAATTAAAGAGTGTTGGAAGCTCAAGGAAAAGAAAGAGAAAGAGTCTCAATGTAAAGAGCAAGTCAAAGAATAAATGTCTGTTGCTGAAGGGAGTTCTGATAATGATTATGGTAATATTTTTCTATTAGTTCAAATTTTGATCGTTGCTATGATACTTGGATTCTTGATTCTAGTTGTTCTTATCACATCTGTCTCAATAAGGATTGGTTTGAAGACTACGTGGCCGTTTGGTTCCGAATCAAGATCAATGTTAAGGTTAAAAGAAGGACTAAAGTGTAAAAAGATAATGCGATCAAAAAAATCATATTTAGTTACTGATCTAACTAGTGAATGGTTTAAATTTTTTTTGGACCATTTCACCCTCAGCTTCTGCTTTAAATATCTCTCCGTCCTTGCGGTCGATTTCGTCGTCTATGACGAGCTACGGTGCGCCGGGCGAGCTCGCGTGGGGAGCTCGAGCGGCGAGCTCATGTGGGGAGCTCGCCTCGCTGGCCTCTGGCGCTCGAGGGCATTTTAGTCATTTCCTACTTAATATTTAATTAAATTATATAAAATTAGTCTAGTCAAATTTTTGGTGTTTGGATGGTAGATCGGTCAGTTCGGGATGATCCTGACCTTGATCTGGAAACAAACGACCCCTACAAGTCTTATGATGGCGGTTTAGTTTTGATGAGTAATAACAATCCATGCAAAACTGTTGGAATTGGAATAATTAAAATTAAGACGTTTGATTATATTGTTAGAACTCTTACTGACGTTAGACATATTCCTGATTTGAAAAAGAATTTGATCTTTTTGGGTGTTTTGGATTCTGCTAATTATATCTGCCGAAAGTAAAGTTCTTAAGGTTGCTAAAGGCTCATTGATAGTGATAAAAGACCTAAAGTATGAAAATTTGTATGAGTTAGTAGGAAAAATCATTGAAGGTGGAGCAGCAATTTCTTATGCTACTTTTGATATAATCACTTATGGCATATGCGTCTCGATCATATGAGTGAGTAAGGTTTAACTGAACTCAACAAAAGAAAATTACTAAAAGGCCTCAACTCATGTAAATTGGATTTCTGTGCATTATTTTTATGGTAAACAGTCTAAAGTAAAGGTTAACATCAGTACTCATTACGCTAAAGGCTTAATTGATTATATTTATTTTGATGTGTGGTACTCTCATATTCCATCAAAATCTGGTGCTCGTTATTTTGTCAGTTTTATTGATGCTTGTTCCAAAAAAGTGAATTTATTTTTTGCATTACAAAACTGAAGTGTTTTCTGTTTTCAAACGGTGGAAAACTTCAGTTAAAGAAAAGACTGACAGAAAAATCAAATATCTCAGAAATGATAATGGCGGAGAGTACAAATCAATAGAGTTTCTCAAATTCTGTGAAAATGAAGACATTAAATGCCACTTTACCCTCCCAGGAAAATCTCAAAAAAATGGTGTGACTAAAAGGATGAACAGAACTTGATTGGAGAAAACATGTAGTATGTTCTGTACAACTAATCTTGACAAAAATTTTTGGGCAGAAGCAGTCAGTACAACATATTTCATTGTGAATTGCTCTCCTTAGATAATCATTAATTACAAAACTCTTAAAGAGGTATGGATTTGTCAACCTATAAATTATTTATTTTAAAGATTTTTTGTTGACCTGCTTATGTGTATGTGGTCAAGGAGAAGTTAGATGAACGTTCCAAAAGGTGTATTTTCCTGGGTTATGCCAAAGGTATTAAAGGCTATCGTTTGTAGAATCATACTATTTTTAATATAATTATTAAAAGAGATGTAGTATTTAATTAAAGTGTTATGTTAAAATCTTTCAAGAAAAGTCTCAGTGATATAATGCAAATGGAGGTGGAGCATATATCTCTTTCAGAAGAAGATATTCAGGGTATACTAAACTCTCAAAAAACTCTAAGAATCAAATTTTTGAGAAGACTTCACTTCGATGATCTCAAAAAAATATAAAGCCCCCCAAAATGTATGATTTTGAAGATATGGTAGCTTTCGGCGTAGTTACTGACAATAGTGATCATTGTTCCTATAAAGAAGCATGCGAGATAAGAATTCTTTTCAGTGACAAACTACTATGAATAAAGAGATGGATTTCCTTCAAAAGAACTATACTTGAAACTTGATGAAATTACCAGAAGTTCAAGAGGCCAAAATTGTTGGTTGTCGATTCAAACTATATTGGAGATTTTGATCGACGACGATCTCTCACTGGTTATTTTTTTACTCTTTATGGTGGATCTATTAGTTGGAGGTGTACTTTACAGTTAACTGTGACATTATCTACAATAGAGTCCGAGTATATGACACCTACAAAAGCAGTCAAAAAAACTCTATAGCTAAAATGATTAATCAAAGCACATAGATATCCGATTTCATTTTAATTGGGACATTATTGAAGACGACGAGATTTCTTTACAAAACATTCATACCTCAATAAATCCTACAGATATGTTGACGAAAGTGATTCCAATTGACAAATTCAAGTTCTGTTTGGACTTGATTAATATTCAAGGTCGTTGATCTTGCCATATGAGACAAGGCAAAAGTATATGTTGAATATTCAAATTCAAAGAAGAAGAGAATTCAAGCCAAGGTGGAGATTGTTAACTTAGTTGTATCTTGAATCTAGAGAGTCTTAATTAAATTAGAATTTATATTAGAAAGTAATTTAGTAGGTTTAATCCTCCTTTGTATTTATCTTATATTAGAAGACTTGGATTAGTAGAAGTCTTATTTGAGTCAGTTTTCTAGTTTGACTCAAACTCAGTCAGATCACATCTATAAATACCCTATTCATATAAGGATTTCTAGTGAGTGAGATAAACAGACATAGATTTAGATTCTCAAAACATTTTATGACAAATAAGTTACTTAATCTCTTATAAGGATTGGTGATATTGAAATTTTGCCTCCATCATTATAACATCTTTTTTCTTCCTCATCAATATAATATCATCCGGATCGCATTCGCTAGTAGAGTAGGTCGTTGACCAAATTATATAAATTTTGTATATTTTTTGTTTTTATTCTTCTTCTACATCGTAAATTATGATGAATATCGATACTAAGTGTAATATATGATTATTTATAAACAATGCCAATTACCAAATACATTTATCTTGAAAGGACACGGTCACATGTCTGACATTGACATGACCTCTCTTGTCGGGTAAGCAATTCATTTTTTCTTCTCAACCAAAATTATTATTTTGGGATTGTGAAAATTCTGTTTCTTCTTACCATTGATGTATTATTCACCAAATTCTATGTAGCGTTGCCATTACTCTTACTGATTCAAGATTTGTCAAGCAGGCTTCTTGCCCAATGGCAACTTCGAGGACGGGCCGAAGCAATCGGAACTGAAAGGCACAGAGGTGATAAGGCGAGATGCCATTCCGTTCTGGCGGATCGCCGGCTTCGTGGAGTACATTAAGTCCGGGCACAAGCAGGGGGACATGCTGCTCCCTGTCCCGCAGGGCGAGCATGCAGTTCGGCTGGGAAACGAGGCTTCCATCAAGCAGGTGCTCAATGTCACCAAGGGAATGTACTACTCCATCACCTTCAGTGCCGCCCGCACCTGCGCGCAGGAGGAGCGCCTCAACGTATCCGTCACCCCGGACTACGGCGTGCTTCCCATGCAGACAATGTACAGCAGCAACGGCTGGGACTCCTATTCTTGGGGTTTCCGGGCGGACCGTGAGGTGGTGGAGCTTGTCATCCACAACCCTGGCGTTGAGGAGGACCCGGCTTGCGGCCCGCTTATCGACGCGGTCGCTATCAGAACACTCTATCCGCCCAAGTTGAATGGCAGTAAGCATACTCTCCATGTTGTTATTGTTGTAATGCAAAGCGGAACGAACTTTAAGACTCATGATGACATTTATTCAGATTGTTTGATCTTCAAAACAATATCCATGACTGATGAAGTATATCATTGATGCATGGAGCAGAGAACTTGCTGAAGAATTGTGACTTTGAGGAAGGCCCATACATCTTCCCAGACGCCACATGGGGTGTCCTCATCCCTCCCAACATTGAGGACGACCACTCGCCACTGCCTGGCTGGATGGTGGAGTCCCTTAAGGCAGTGAAATACATCGACTCCGAGCACTTCTCGGTGCCGCACGGCAAGCGGGCAGTCGAGCTGGTTGCCGGCAAGGAGAGCGCCATAGCCCAAACGGTTCGCACTTTCATTGGGAAGGTGTACACGTTGACATTCTCGGTGGGCGACGCAGGTACAGCCTGTGAGGGGTCGATGGTGGTGGAGGCCTTCGCCGCCCGTGCCACTGTGAAGATCCCTTACGAGTCCAAGGGCACCGGCGGGTTCAAGCGCGCGGTGCTCAAGTTCACGGCAGAGGAGGAGCGCACCCGTATTGTGTTCCTGAGCACATTCTACCATTCCCGCACAGACGGCTCTCTCTGTGGCCCTGTCATCGACGACATGACGCTGGTCAGTGTGCGCAATCCGCTGCGCCTGTGAAAACTACATGATCAGATTATACCAAGAGACTAATTTGGCTTTCCTCTACATCGTCGTCGTCGTCGTCATCCACTCCATATATATATAAGCTGTGTGTGTTCCAAGGGAAGGCGAGGATGTGCAATATGTGGCGTGAGGTCAATAGCTGGTTATGTACTTTTGTTTATTATCATCTACTCAACTAGAACTAGTGGTTTAGTTGTTTGTCAATTGTTGTAGCAACAGCTTCTTGCTGGGCATCTACCACTGTTCTTTCTATTCTATAACCGAGAAGTTCGAACCCCCAGATTTCAGAGACTTCCTTGCCAGCAGAACCATGTCAAGCTCCCTTGCTTATTGTTATCCACAGGGCTAGGTGAATCATATGCCTAATGTTCTTTCCCAAATCTTGTTCACTTTTTACATGTCGTGACATCTATTTCTTTTCTCTACGTCCTGACTTCCCTCCTAACGCCTCACCAAGAGCCGACTGCTCGCTGAATAAGTCCTCCCCACTCTCCGTCCTAGATCTCTACCTCCTCATTGATCGCCTCCAGATCCAATTCCTCCATATCAAAGAGAAGATTTGCGATTACATCTCTCTCACCGCGACGACTTCGTGGTCATATTCTCCTGCTGCGAGCACAATGGAAGTTGGCTGCGGAGGCGGTGCCGAACCTCTCCCTCTACCGATCTGTTCCGCAGCTCGAGGTTTGGAGGAGCTAATCAGATATGACGAGTGCCTCGCCGGATCAATGGGTCCGGAGGAGCTCAGAACGGTGCTGTGGAGCCGCAATGTTGATCTCTGTGGGTGCTTATCGAGTTTTATTTGCCACATCAACTTTCGTTTCTCTCTTTTGCAAGTCTATTCTTCAAGCCCTAAGCCTTCTTATGCTTCTTTTTTTAGCAGCTTCTTATTATCTAAAACCCTAGAATCTGCAATCACATGGTCCCTTTTTGACCTTATATGTGATCTAATTCGGGTCTCCTTTTTTGCCCTACTTTGATCTTCTTCTCAAGTGGCGATGATCTGAGCTATTCAGTGTACGCTTCTTTTGAACTATTTCAGATGAATTTCAAAGCTTATTTTTGTGTTTTTCAGAAGGAAGGCAAAACCTAAAAGTTAAGTTCTTTGTTTTGGTACACATTGAAGTCAATTTATAAATAGTTGCATCTATAGACTAGATAATTTTCATGGTTCCTGCTCCTCTATTTGTATGTTTTCTTCAAATATGATTGTCAATTAGTCGTTTGCAACTATTAGAAAATAGTTTCAGAAGTAATTTGCTTATTTGATTCGATTCCTGACTACGCAAAGTTTGAATTTCTTGGACAATCTTAGGTTTCTTATTCTGCAAAAGACATGTAGAGAGATTCTAAGTTCACTTTTTTTCTTTATCCTAGCTTGGCATCAGCATTCATGACTTTTTCAAAGGATGATCTCTCTGCTGAAAGAAATAATTATCTTCCAAATTATGTAGTTCTCATTAACTAACAAACATCCACAAACTTCTTTATGGTGCTTGAACTGATTGAACCTGCTCTGTGCTATAGTGATGAAAAACATCCTAGCATCTTCTATGGTGGAAAGCTTCTTGCTTTTGAATCATATATTTATTATACATCTATAATTGATAGCATGTCATTGTTAGAGCAAGTAAAAAGGGGAACGCTTCCTGCTTAATGTAGTTACGTTAACAACAACTTGTCCTTGTTTTTTGCAATAAAAAGGGGTTGCAACTCTCACCAAGCATCAAAAAATGTTACAAAGCCAGTTAAGAAACAATGAGAAGGGCGAAGTTGGAAAACCTACCAATGGAACATGACTCAATTCTACAACAGTGAGGTCATGTCTTCCTTAGCTATATAATTTATATTCTGAAATTTGATGAGATTTTCTACTTTAATTTGTTAAAAATAACACATGAAAATAATAAAAATAAGATGACACTCATTACATTGCTTGAAGATACAACAAATGGTCGTCTCATCTTTTTGAAAATTTGACATACAGATTGGACAAATCAGTGGTAGACAAGATCTATGAGTTTTATGATTTGTATGTTGAGGTAGTAAATGATTCTCAAGAAAGTCATCCATAATATATTCATATAGGTATGCTGATCAATTTGAAAAATATCAAATTGATTTCTATGCAAATGATGGATGAAGACAAAGGACCTCAAAGTAGGAAACTTTATGTGCAGATATTTACATTATCTTCTAACTTCTCAAGAATTTGAGTAAATTATTTTTCTTATTTCTCCAATTTATGGTTGGTAGCTTTATTTTGGTTGTCTACAGAAACTAAGGAATTAACAACTCATGGAAAATATTTTTTGGCAATTTATTGCTGATGCATTAGAATTAGTTGAGAACCTTTTCACCATTCTGATTTTTTGTGCACAAAAGTATTTTTTATTTTTGAAACATTTTTAAATTTCAAGTCTACTATATTTGTCCAGCTTGCAGAGTTGTGGCCAAATGGTTACATGGATAATCTCAGAATAAAACGAACCATATTTAGATCCAAGGAGCAGAAGAAAGGAATGGTTAATCGACATAAGGTCTTCATATCCCCCTAATTAAGATCTATGTTTCACCTGCTATAAGATTTGCACTTCTAAACTCAAATCTATATAAAATAGAATTAAGTTATTAATTAGCAACTAGTCATACTTATGACTGATGAATTATATATGCAGTGACACTGAATTTCTTGTGCTTATTTGACATACAATCTAGAGTGTTCTTGTGTGAAACATATTGTCTTGCTTGTTGTTAAAGCATGGGGGAAACCTCATTTTTGATGTGCTTTGTTTGGTTCCAGGCTTGGAACGAGAAGCAGATCAAGAGGAAAAGGCTTGCTTTCAGCAGCACAAATAGATGAAACTAACCTTGGTGCACAAGTGAGAATTGAACAAGAGAGAGTTGTTGTCCACTTCTTGCGTTAGTCTCATGCTCCACTAGATAGGCAATTAGCAAGCCAAACTATCACTCCATCCATGAGACTAACGGATACTCAGCCCATGAATGATTTTGGGCACCATCTTGGATCAAAACAATTTGAGAAGATTGGAGGTAGTACAGGCATGGTTCCAAATGGTGGCATTGGCACTATCAAGAAAAAGCTAAAGAGGAAACCATAGTCAGACTCGGGGGAAATACATCCTTATGTGCCCCATCAATTTGGTTTTACTTCAAGTTATCATGGTAGTAGTGTAGGAAAACAATCTTTCTTCTTGATATGTTGATTGTAAAAGGAGATATTTTAATGATTTTAATGCTAACATGTTCTTCTAGCATAGTTTGGTATTCATGTTTAGCTTGTTTTGTGTTGGATTTTGTTAACCATCATTAAAATGAGTAGATTGTAGCTTAAGCTTTAGTGAGACTAGCCTGATATCCATGTTGGTCAATAAATAACTAGCACCTTATATCCCATACAATTATATTAGCGGCATTAAATAGCTATGGTCATTAGTGTTGCTAATATAATTAGTACTGCTAATGGTTTTAGTCATTAACAACGCTAATAATTAGTGTCGTAAATATTTGCGGTACTAGTTAAGGTAGTGCTTTGTTAACACCATTAATTAGTACCATTAATAACTTTTTGATGCTAATTTTGATTATTGTGGGGCTAAATTAATGTTGGGAATACCAATAATTATTATAGTGTGAAGAATACTTTCTTGAATTTCTCTAAAGTGATTGTAATGCTCCCAAAGACATGTGTCTTTGTCTTTCACCATGAGTTGGCGTTACCTTGCATAAGAAATGTGGCAAATCTAACCCTATGCTCATCTCCACAATGATAGACTTTGAAAGCCTTCTTTATCTCCTTAATCCAAGACTCCACCTCATCTAAATCTATATTGTCCTTGAAGGGAGAGGGAGAAATCTTCTTAAATTTCACAATTAATTTCATATTACTCCACGAATCAGTTCCTAAATAAACAGTTGGACCATTTTGTACTACCGGAGGCAGTTAGGCAGCTGCAGGTGTTACGGAAGGAGACTGGCTTGCGACGAGTGCCACGGGAGGAGACGAGACTACAATTAGTGCTTGGATTTGAATTAGGTCAAGGATCTCCTGTAACATCACTTTGAGTCTCTCAGGGCTCCTTAGGTTGTTCCCCCCTATTAGGTTCACTATTCAAGACTTAGGGCACCAAGGAACTCCCCAGTGGGATTCCTAACTAATCTGGCATTTTGCTCCTGTTATTCTTGTACTAAATTTGCACCTTGATTTTCTTGATCTTGAGTCTCAACAACATTCAAGTTGGCTCTGAGTCTGCAACATGTCTTCTGGATGGTATTTTGAAATACACATATAGACTTATCATAACAGAGAATATGATTCATAATAAATTAGAAAAGTGATCACAATAATAATACATATATTATATTCCTCTATAAACTCTACTCACACTCATGTCTCACTGAGAGATGACATAAATTATTCAATTCAATACTTATATTCAATAAAAATTTGAACTTAAAGTTTTAATATCACTAAACTTGTCATGATCTTAAATCGAGATGTGATGAGTATCATATATTTGCCTACACTATAGATATACAAGACTAAACCTAAACAAATACAAGATATATCTTCTCTAATAAATATGCAATCCTATGACATAAATTCTATTAAGTAGAATTCACATTCTTCATAATAATATATTAATTAATTCTCTGAATCATCTAACAAATAACTCTAGTTAACAAGTCTCAATTATTTTGTCACAAAATTACCAAAATATTGAGTCCACATATGAAGGATATTCAATAGTTATATGGTTCCAAATAATCAAGAATAAAAATCACAACTAACTCAAAAGGTTAAAGAACCAACAAATAAATCCTTGAAAATCACTTATAACTCTAATTTGAAATAATGTCTAAAAGGTTATTATAGAACGTTACACATCCCTTTCTTGAATTAGTCTCTAAAATTAGAACCTGTAAGAGAATAAGTGATTTTATGTTAAGTTAATATTTTAAAACTCATAATATATGAATTTATGTTTAAGATCAATAAATAAGCTCATAAGACTTTAAACAAGAGTTTGTTTGTAAAAACCATAATATTATATGAGTAGATAAAGACTAATATATCCTGCACGAAATAGGGGTACAAATCTAAATGGGTGTTCCCAAATCATGAGTGAATTAGTACACTTAAAGTCAGTAGCCTCATTACAAATATAAGTTGTCCCAAAAGGAGCTACAACATAGATATACTGTTGTTCTAATGCTCATGGGTAGTAACAAAACTGATTTTTCATGATTACACACGCATATTAACATAACCATTGTTTAATCCCAATGGTAGGATCACAATACAAATCACAAGAAAGACAACATAGTCAAAATTGATAAGACATGAAAATCCACAAGTCATTCATAAAGAAGAAATCATAACCAAAGAATATATGCATGGTTTTTTTTGAAATAAGATATAGTTCAATATGAATATCTATCAAGATATGATAATTGTAAGTACATATAAGATCACATGCATGGTTTTGTTGATCTTAAATCATATAATTGCACGCACCTCACAAATTATGATATAATATCACATTATATCAATAATATGTAGAAAAGTTATTCTATATGAATATAACACACTGAAGCATAATAGTCGTGGAAAAAATCACTCTAGCATATTAAAATGTCACTTAGCAATATCAGGAGTCATTTATTCACTTAGGGTGAATTAGGTAATGACTTATTTAGTACTATCTAGAGTTATTTATTCACTTAGGGTGTGTTTAGTAATGAACTAAGGCCAAGACTACGGTTAAAACTAGTGAAATACTTTTTAATACTAGTATTTTTTTAATAAATATTAACCCTATAATAATTTAAATTTTGAAAAACTAATTAATTTTTTATAATAATTTAATTTAATGGTAGTACAAAATAATTAATATTAATTGTTTTTTTAAAAAAAGGTTAGACCAACTTAGCCTTGATCCTGACTCATTACCAAATGATGGCTTATTCGATGAGAATGACAAGAGATAAATTACACGTAGAAGGAGTTTTAAGACTCGTCTGAACTTAGATCACAAAAAAATAAAAATCAATTACAATTCATAAGTACCCAAACATGCTTTAAATAAAGTAAACTCAATATCAAGTCTTATAACTTGCATTGACCTTAATATATTCATACTTGAGTATTGAACAAAACTTAAAGTAAAGATTACACCTCTCATTAAAGCATTAATTCAATATCAAGTTCTATGTCTCAAGCTTCGAAACAGATAAGATGAAAGAAATTGGGCTCTCGGATCATAACAATAATATTTCAAAGAGTTATTGGCATTTATCAAAGAAAATAAAAGAAGTTTAAAACAACTTAGTGTTACAAATAATTCAACTCAATCTACAAGATAACAATATTAAAACTTAAAAAGTTGTTTCACTAATTCTCCACTCCACTATCCCGCACAACACCCCCCACCCCACCTCCCCCCCTCCTCCCAAGATTAAGATTCAAGGCATACAGTTACATTTCAATTGGACAAAGAGAAATGAACTTTCATTGCTTAAACACAAATCAACGCAAAGAAAAACAAAATATATGTTTCCAAGAGTATTAGCAACTAGTCCTAGAGATGCTGCAAAAAAAAATGAAAAATTCACATTCTACTTCATTAGGAGAAAATTAAAGAAAAACTAATAAAAAATGATACTTTAATATGAAAAAAGGAGTATTAACTCACCTGAAACAAAGTGTCAATTCTTTCTTCTCCAAATTCTTAAGAACCTTGGCCAAGAAGCTATCATTGATCTAGATCTGAAAAACCCTAATTACCTACCTTTATTCTCGCCTAAATGAAGAAAAAGAGAAAAAAGAATTAGGTTGGGTCAAATTAAAAGATACTTTACAAAAATCTCCCTAGATTAGTAAGTTTCCCATTTAGTTTCAAAATGCTTCCCTCCCTCCCTTTTTCCTCAATCTTCTTTTTTTTATGATAGAAAATAAATAAATAACCCATTTCTCAAATTCATATACATAATTTTAACGTTTTAAAATAAGTAAATATATTATAAATGTAAGGCATGATATAATACTCTTATAAGATTTTTAAAATATCAAAAAACATTCAAAACTATTCGTAACATATAGTCATAGTTCATGTTTATCAAAATATGTAAATTGACAAAGTAGATCACTAATTTAATATTCACGAGAGTTTCTCATTTGCTTATCTCGCAAAGAGTCATAATAAATACAAGAAACTAGTTCAAACATCATCGTTCGCACCTAAAGTATAAAAGCAAAATTAACTCTAATATTATGATCACAACAATCATTCACGAATATATTAACTCAGTTTTTTAATCTAACTAGCTCCTTTGCCTTTAATTTAATACATTTAAAAATGTTACAAGAGATTTAGTTAATAACACCTATCACAACAGATTTAGTTTAGTCTCATGTCTAATACTACAACAATCTCAAGATTGAAGTCTTTAACATGTATCATTGATCTTTAAATTATGTATATGAGTTTCTTATAATTTTGGAATGAAACATTATCTTAGATAAAAATATGGCACAATAGTCTCTCGATCTTGTTAATGATATTTCAAATCATGTTTAAAAATCATAGTTTTGAGATTATGATATTAATCATGCTAAATTCTAAGGGTCAAGATAGTCCCCAAAAATTTAATTATAAAATTAGGTCTAATTTCAAGATGGAAATAGCCCTAATAAGATCACAACAAGACAAAAAGAATCTATATTTTAGGATAAAATATGCTAGCCTATAAGAATTTCTAAGAATAGGAAAAGAATCGATACAACAATAGAAATAAAATCAAAATCTTAAATTTAAGAACATGGCAAATATAAACTAAGGTTTGATTGAGAGAAAAAAATATGAGATTATTACCTAATTAGAGAGTCTAACATTTCACCAACATGAAGAACCCAAGGTCTTGATTTCTCGCGTGTTATCGAGCTCGCCGTCATTGCCAAACCTCTCCTTTTTTTTTTCCAAGATCTTTTAAACGTAAATTTACAAAAAGACCCATAATTAAAAAAAATTACCAATAGGTAACAAGTTGCTTTTGAGTTTGCTTGAGGCGATTTTTGTCACAATCAAATTTAATTAAAAGATGATTAAAATTGAGACTTGTATGTTACTAAATTATGACTCAAATATAGTTTTCAGTCAGACTTAAATCGCATTAGAGTTTGATTGAAAATTGAGCTTAAATCATTGGAAAACTTGAACTCTAACTAGGCTTAATACAAATGGACTAATTGGATTAGATTTTTGGATCACAATTGGGTCCAAAATTTATCTAAAACTTACGTTAAAATGATAGAATACAAAAATTTTGTAAATAAGTCTCTAAGTCGAATAAATTCTCATAAATAGGTTCTTGACCAGATTTTTATTACAACCCCTGGAATAAGAATTTTGACAGAAAAATCCAATAAAATTTTAAAATTATAAATCAGTCCTGTAAAATTTAGTGTTTTCAAATAATCCCCTCAGATAGTTGATAATTATGATTTGGTTCTCATGAAATCTAGAATTTACAAATAAGTCCTATTCAGAAAAAAACCTTGAAAGTTTTAAAACTTTATAAACAAATTTTTTTACAAAAACGTCCCATAAAATTTATAAAATTATAATTTGATATAATTTTTCAAAAAATTATAAATAACCCCCTAAATTTCATGATTTCGTAAACAAATACAATTTCGTCTATAATATAAAATTTGAATAAGATTCTCATTCATGTTTTAAATATCTAAATTAGAGATTTTATCTACATACAAACTAAATAAAATCCACGTTCAAATAAATTTTATTCAGGTCTATAATTAATTTAAAATAATAAATTATCAGGAGTTTAAAATTTTGAACGAAATTGATCTCATCTTGCCTGTAAAAATATATAGAACCTGCAAATCAGAAGACAAAAAAAAGAGAGATCAAAACACTGTAGGACGAAGGAGATCCGTGAATCTACATGTATAACAGGAAATCGAAGATACAACACAATTGGGTGAGTTTTGACGCTTAGCTTTGTTTCATCCTTTTCTTCTTTGCTGCCTTTGCATTGCAGTTGTGTTCGATTATTCACCGCCGCCAATGCCCGTTGCCTACTCGTGAGCTGCCTCTGACACCCAAGCCACTGGCACTGCCTCAGCCACCCGATCCGCCCCGTCAGATCTTCTGCCTCGCCAAAACCCTACCGCACCTACGTCGTGCCGACGAGCTCGCCACTGCCTCCTCCACGGTTTTGTCCCCATCATCATTTGTGCCCGGCCGCTCGTTACCACCACTGCCCAAGCCGCTCGCAAACATCCCCAGCCCCTTCGTCGTCGGTCGGGGGAGTCGACCTTGTAGCCTCTCCACCTAGCCGACCCGCATCAAGCTCTGGCCTTACCTCACTGCATCGACCTCACCATCAATTGCGCCCATGGTCAGCTGCTCGTAGCTCTCCTCGCGGCTTGGTCCACCGCCTATTGAAGCTTATCGGGGCCGAATCCGGCCATGAAAGGAGGGCAGGCACGCCCCTCTGCCTCACCACCGGAGGATGAAGGCTGAATCCGGCTAAAAATGGCGAGATCCAGCCAAGAAGGACAACGGGCCCACTCGGGCCCAGTGAAGGCTTGTGGAGAGGTTAAAAGGGTGGGGGATTTTGGCTTAAGAACGAAGAAGCCCAAAAAAACTAAAATAAAATAAAACTTGTGCTGTAAAAAAAAAAATTTCAGTTAAAAATAGGGAAAAAAAACAAGAATTTTAAGTTTGAAATAAGAGAAGAAGAGAGAAAAAATAAATAAATAAATAAAATAATTATCTAAAAAAAAGAAGTAAAAGAGGAAATATTCGATAAAAATTAAAAAAAGAGATTTTAACATTGTAACTACTCATAATTTTTGGCGGGATGGTAGACTCTAAACCAAGGTTTTACGTTTCGGCCGAAAACGAGTCGTTTTGGCCGAGACTGCTTTGTTTCAGCCGGTCCTGAACCGAAATCTTAATTTTGGTTTCGGTTTAGAGTTTATTGTTTATCTTTATCAATGAGCATACTCAAGCGCGGGCGGGGGCGAGAGCTCGCCGAGCAAGCGCGTGCACGGGGGGGGGGGGGGGGGGGGGGGGGAGCTCGCGCTGGCTTCGTGCCCGAGCCCGAGGGCCCCACGTGCTCGCCAGCATACCGCCTCTCCCTCGCCTATCTCGCGCCCTCACCACCTGGCCCCTACTCCCACAAGCTGAAGTTGGCCTTATACCGAGGCCAACGCTGTCGCTAATATAGTTCTGACGTTCTTGCCGGTTTCTGTCAAATACTATTCACGTACATAATATTATTCACGTAACTGTTCATTATTTTTAAAAATTTTTAAACATATTATAATTTTTTTAATTTGAAGTTAAAAAATAATTAAAATAAAGTTAAATTTTAGTCAAAATATAATTAATAAAAAAATATTTTGGTTGAAACTGAAATGAAAATGATTTTGATTAAAACAAGTTGATTTTTTTGTTCATGTGCATGCGTGCATGACCGTTCCATCAAAAATAAAGTCAAAAAAAATTTGTATCAACCTTACTCCCATGTGAATCGTTGTCATTAGATTGCACAGAACTAGTTGTTCTCGTATGTCTATAAATGTTCATCTGAATCGTTCAGGTACTGAATTCATAATTTCACATTCAGATGTTTTAAACTCAACTGATGATGATGATGATTAATTGTGTTACATTATAATTAATAAATTATGTATGTGTCAATTATATTCTAATAATAAGTTAAATTTGCTTATGTTAATTTTTAATTTTTTAATCATATTCATATTATTTCTCATATTTTTTATATAGTAATATATAAAAACAGTGGTTAACTATCAAAATTAATTTTAATTAATTAAAATAATATTTAATATTGTGGCAAAATTAATTATAAATTATTTCATAATTTTTAAATTTTTATAAAAAAATTTTCAAAATTTTATCATATTTTTAATTTAAAGTCAAAGTACAGTCAAAATATAGTCAAACTCTGGTCAACACACAATTAATAACTGAAAAAAATCTTTCGGTTGAAACCGAAACGGCCGAAATGGCCGAAACGTATCGGTTTCGTTGGGTGCCAAAATCGCAATCGAAAACCTTGCTCTAAACAACACCACAACCCTCAGTGATGAAGACGACGAATTCATGATCTCGCTGCGGCCACCCGCGGTTTCTTGAAAATCTCAATGAATACAGCAATAAAGACAGTGAACTCATGACCTTGCTGCGACCACTCGCAACCCTTTGAAGATGGCAATAGAGACAATAAACTCATGACCCTGCTATGACTACTCGTAGCCCCTCAAAGATGGCAGATCTCCATCATCACAAGCCAGCCTTTGGGCTTGCATCCATCTAGTCTTCGTGCTCATATTAAACCAGCTTTCGAGCTCACACTCAACCAGCCTTCAGGCTCACACCAAATCATCTTTGGGCTTGCACTAAGCAAGCCTTCGGGCTCGCATTCAGCTAGTCTTCGAGATTGCACTCAGCCAGCCTTTAGGCTCACACTTAGATACTCTTCAGACTTGCACTCAGCTAGCCTTCAGGCTTGCATTCAACCAGCTTTCGAGTTCGCACTTAACCAGCTTTCGAATTTATAATAAGTCAATTTTCAGACTCGCACTCAGTTAGCCTTCAGGCTCACACTTAGCTAACATTCGGACTCGCACTTTGGTAGCTTTCGAGCTCACACTCAGCTAGCCTTCAGACTTGCATCTCAACTAGCCTTCAGACTCTCACTCAATCAGTCTGCGGGCTTGCATTCAATCAGCCTTCGGGCTCGCATCTAATTCAACTTTCTAACTTACACTCAACCAGCCTTCGGGTTCGTATCTAAACTAGCCTTCGGACTCACACTCAACCAGTCTTCGGGCTCACATCTAAGCCAGCCTTTGAACTCACACTCAACTAGCTTTCGAGCTTATACTTAGCTAGCTTTTAGGCTTACATCTAAGCCAGTCTTCGAACTTGCATCTAGTCAGCCCTCGGACTTGCACTAAGTCAGTTTTCGAGCTTGCAAACTAAGCCAATTTTCTAGTTTGCATATTTGAAGCCAGACTATGGGTCTGTCTAAATTATCATAAATAGCTAAGGACTTTCAAATTAGTCAAACATATGGACTAAAACTCAAATCAAACTGGACTCCAGAAATTGAGTTAATATAAACTCATACTCAACTCTAATTAAACTCAAGATGGGTTAATTTAAAATCAAGTTTAAGTCTAATTTGGACTGAACTAAGGTCAATTCCTAATTGCTTTAAGTCAAGTTTAAACCATGGTTCGGCGTTTCAGTTTCGGCCGAACCTGCGCCGAAACGATATTTTTCGTTTCGGTTTAGGGTTTCGTCGTCGCAGCAGACAGCGTGGCGGCCGCAGGCGCGGGCGGGCGCGTGCGGGCGAGGGCGAGGGCGGCTACGGGCGACCGTGGCCGACTGCGGGCGAGGGTGGGCGAGGGCGGCGAGCTCGGGTCGGCTGCAGGCGACTGCGGGCGAGGGCGGGCGAGGGCGGCGAGCTCGGGGCGGCTGCAGGCGACTGCGGGCGAGGGCGAGCGAGAGCGGCTGCATGCGACTGCGGGTGACTGCGGGCGAGGGCGGCGTGCTCGGGCGGCCGGCAGGCCGCGCGGGGAGGGCACAGGGCTGTCAGGGCAGCCGCAGGGCGTGCGGGACGGCCGCAGGGAGCGCGGAGCCGCTGCAGGGAGCGCAGGCCGTCGGCGGCGAGCGCAGGGCGCGTGCATGGCGAGCTCGGCGCGTGCATGGCGAGCGCAGCGCGCGCGGGGAGACCGCAGCGTGCGCGGGGCGAGCTCAGCGTGTGCAGGGCGAGCTGAGTGCGCCGGCGGCGAGCTCAGCACGCGCGGGGCGGGCACAGGGCGGTCGGGGCAGCCGCAGGCCTCGCGGGCCGGACGCAGGGAGCGCAGGCTGTCGGCGACGAGCGCAGGGCGCGTGCATGGCGAGCGCAGCGCGCGTGGGGCGAGCTCAGCACGCCGGCGGCATCCTCAGCGCACTTGGGCCGACCGCAGCTCGCCCACGGCGCCCACGGCGAGGTCAGGGCTCGAAACCGGCATCTCCCGCATCTCCGGCATCCCCGCGCGGCATCTCCGGCATCTCCGGCATCTCCGGCGAGCTCAACAGCCCGGCATCTCCGGCAGCTCCGCCGGCGAGGGCAGCTCGGCCGCTGAGCGCAGCTCCCCCCACGAGCGCAGGTCGGCCGGCGATGATCGTTGCCCCCGCAAGCGCAGTTCGGTTTAGGGTTTAACTAGTTAGTTTTATTTAATTAATCACGTTTAATTAAGTTAATCACGTTTAAACCGTGGAAGAGTCAATGATCAAATTTATCTGCCCTCTCAACAAGGTTCACTTCATGCTATCAATCAGCGTCTTGCCGCCATTTCCCCTGAGTACTTCGCACAGTGTGATATTTATTTTTCATGGGTTATTAGACCACTTTTACTATGTGTTGTCAATCAATATGGTTATCATTTTCATTTTGGACCTTCGATGTATGGTTATACTTCATAACCATTGCCACGAGATCGCGCTGAGCTAGTTGTTCTGGCTCGTATGCCTACAAATGCTCGTCCGGATCATCCAGGTACTGAATTTGTAATTCCACACCCAGATCTTCCAAACTCAACCAACGATGACTATGATGATTAGTTGTATTATCTTAGACTTTATAAATTATGTATGTGTGAAATACATTTTAATGAAAAGTTAAATTTATTTATGTTAATTTTTAAATTTTAATCATATTCATATTATTTCTTGTATATTTTTTTAATACACTAATATATATTAAAACTAGACAATATCAGTGACTAACTATCAAAATTAATTTTAATTAGCTTAAATATTATTTAAAATTATTGTAAAATTAAATATAAATTCATTCATAATTTTCCAAATTTTTTCAAATTTTTTCTAATATTTTATCGTATTTTTAATTTGAAGTCAAAGTACAGTCAAAGTATAGTCAAACTCTGGTCAACGCCCAATTAATAATTTAAAAAATTCTTTCGGCCGAAACATATCGGTTTCGGCCGGTCCCGAAACCGAAACAGAAACCGAAACCGAAAACCTTGGTTTAAACCAAAAGGACAAACTCAACGTTAAGACAGAATCAAGTTAGACTGAGCCAAAACTGAAATCAAGTTGAACTAAATTGACTTAAACTTAAGCTAAAGTCGAGCAAACTTGAACTTAATAAAGATCCAACATAAAGTCAAACTCGATTCAAGCTAAATGAAATTTAACTCGAACCCAACTATATTAGTCCCAACAGAACTAAATCAGGTCAAACTGAGTCTTATTGGGTGTGTTGAACCCTTGGCAACACTCCAAAGTCATGAATAATGGGTGATGTTACCGCCTTGACCTGAACCAAAATTAGTTCAAATAGAATAAATAAGGTCAAACTTAGTCTCGCTGAGTATGTTACAAATGCCTCTAGTCATACTTCAAAATTATATCCAACTCCAAAAGTCATTGGTAACGCTGTCAAAACAAAGAAGTTAATTGCCAACATATTCAAAGTCATTGTTCACACTTTAAAAGCTAGTCAACTCTACAAGCTATTTACGATGCACCTTTCAAGCTATACCTAATCCCATAAGCCGTTGATGATACTATTAAACTAAAAAAGTTAATCGCCAATACACTCTAAGCTATCGGTCACACTTCAAACCTATACCCAACCTCATAAGCCGTTAGTGACGCTATCAATCGAATGAAGTTAATCGTCAATACGCTCAAAACTATTGGTCACACTTCAAAGCTATACCCAACTCTCTAAGTCATTGGTAATGTTACCAAATCAATAAAGTCAGCCAACAATACATTCAAAGTCGTTGGCCACACTTCAAAACTAGTTAACCTCATAAGTCATTAATGATGAATCTTCAAGTTATATCCAACTCAGTAAACCATTGGTGATACTACCAAATCAATGAAGTCAATGAATAATATTTTCAAAAATGTTGGTCATATTTCAAAACTATATCCGATTCCATAAGTAATTGGTGACACATTCTCCAAGCTAGTCAATCACACAAGTAGTTAAAGATGCGCCTTTTAAACTAGTTAACCCCAGAAGTAATTGGTGGTGCATCTGCAAGCTATACCCAACATTATAAGTTGTTAGTGATGTTGTTCAAAACCAAACAGAGTTATCACTCAAGTTTTATCGACTAACAGAAACACTCCAACCTAAACGGAGTTTTTGCCAACACCTTATTGGTTAATGAAAATACTTCAAAAACTAAAAAAACTATCACCTACACCTTATTGGCTACAAAAATACTTTAAGGTTAAAAAAGTTATCGCAAGCTATACCCAACCTTATAAGTTATTGGTGATGTTTTTCAAAACCAAACAAAGTTATCACTTACGCTTTATTGGCTAACGAAAATACTCCAACCCAAATATAGTTATTGTCAATGCCTTATCAGCTAATGAAAATATTTTGAAAACCAAAGAAATTATCACATACGCCTTATTTGCTACGAAAATACGTAAATGTTAAAGAAATTATTGTCAATGCCTTGTTGGCTAACGAAAATACTCTAACCTAGATAAAATTATTGCCTACACCTTATTGACTATAGAAACGCTTTAACAAATCCCAAAAAATTTATCGATAAAGCTCAAAGTTAATGTAAACACTTCAAATCACAAAATTATCATCGATGCTCAAAGCTATTGAAAACACTTTAAACTTCTCCCATTTTCTTCCATGATTCGAGTCAGACGCCACGTGGTTCAATGCAAAGAAAGCGTGGTGGCAACACATTAAAGCTTCTTTTTCACTTTTTTTCTTTCTTCATATCTTTTATATTTTTCATGTTGAAATTTCTTATAAAGTAAGGGTATGTCCTTACTTAAGCTATATATCATCTTTCTTAAATCAATCAAATAATATTTTTTTATTTTCTTTTTTATGTCTTTATTTTTATTAACTAGATTTCTTATTTTAGGATATTTCTAATAACTGTCAAGATAATTAATAATAGGAGTTTATGCTTGTTGAAAATCAATATTTCCATAATACTCGATAGTATACTTTAAATTAAAATAAATTTTAATTTAGGATCCGAGGTCGTTCCTTGGGATCTCCGCTATTCTACATAGTCAACTTCGATCCCACAGGATTTTCACTGTTTTAATATTTTTATAGGGTTTATTTGATTTTTATGTGGTAATATGGTCATTAGAGTTAAAGAATGTTCCTACTGTCCTCTATGGCAACAAGGTTGATGTCCAAAAACTGGCAATTTAAAGCTAAGAAAATTATTTAATATTATGAGATCTCTGCTAAGAGTAACTATAATTTTGACAAGCTATTATTCTTTTATTTGGCATTAAAACTCACTAGGTAGATATTGTTGTTACACCCTAAATCCAAAACTTATAGCCTCAGATAAATAACAATGTTGCATGCTTATGAGGTTTAAACCCCATAGGCATACAAGGCTAGAAATATAATAATTCACAAAATTATACTTATAACTCTCAAAAATAAATCTCGATAATATCACTAAATTTTCTCAAATTGTCTTACCATAGCCTTAAATATTTTTCAAGTACTAAAATAAACAATTTTCATCTGAATTATCACATTACTTTATAACTTAACTGATACTTAAAACTCACATCTAATGGTTAAATCTATAAGAGAATGAGTGATCTCATATTAAAATAATATTTTCATACATATATTACGTAAAGTTTCAGAATCAATTCTAAGTAGAATCAAATTTATTCAAAATTTAAACAAGTATCACAAATATAATTATATCAAAACTTAACAAGAATAAAGGGCTAAATTCATGAAATAAGGAATTATTCATATAATGACAAGTTAAGACTAAAAATAAAGTGATTAGTGTCTTCATAGTAGGAATCAGGAATACCTCATAAAAGAAATTATATTAGAAATACCTTGTCAAAGAGACGTTATCAAGATTATCTCATAAAAAGGATATTATTATGAATATACTACTACATTGATACTTACGGATAACAATGAAATTAGTTTTTTATATAAATATAAGTACATGTCAATATGGGCATTTAACCCAATGGCTAAATAAGATAGGAATCAAGTGGAAGACAACACAGTAAAGCATAATACTAAAATCCAAGAACATTTACAAACTAAGAAATTCTTACACAAGAATACATATATGGTTTTCGAGTTTAAATATAATAATCTAAATAAATGTCAAAGGGTAAATAACTATTTCATAAATTCATATACATAATTTTTATATTTTCAAGACAAGTAAATATAATAAAATATAAGAAAAGATATAATTCTCTTAAAAAATATTTAAATTATCGAGAAGTATTTAAAAGTATTTGTAACATATAATCATAATTCATACTTATTAAAAGATACAAATTTACAAAATAGATCACTAATTTAATATTATTGAGAGTTACTCATTTACTTATCTGGTAAAGAATCACGACAAGCACAAAAAAATTAGTTCAAATCTTCTTATTCAAACCTAAAATATAAAACGAATATAGTCAAAACTATTAATATCAAAATAGTATGATTCCTAACACATTAATTCAAATATAACCTTGGCTAGACCCTCTAACTTTACTCTAACACATGCTAAAAGTATTGCCTAAAATTTAATCAATAGTGCGTGTCACAATAGCTTATCTTAATGTCACATCCAACATATGAATTAACCATAACAATTCAATAATCAAACTTATAATATACATCTATCTTGATATTATGATCGATAAACATAGGTCATAATGAATCTAATTTGATCCCACATTCAATACCACAATAATCTCAAGATTGAAAATTTTAACATATGTAATTGATTTTCAAACGATATACATGATCTTCTATAATTTCAAAATGAAATATTGAGTTAGATAGAAACATGACACAATAGACTACTGATTTTAAACGATATTTTAAATTATGCTTGAAAATTTTATCTACAAGCATATCACATTAATCATACTAAACACTAAGCATCAAAATAGTTCTTAAAAATTTGCTAATAAAATTAGATTTAATTTCAAGATAAAAATAATCTTAACAAGACCACAATAGGATAAATGGAATCTATACCCTAGAATTAAATATTCTAGTCTATAAGGATTCTCAAAGATAGAGTAAAAGTTGATACAAAAATAAACTCAAAATTAAAGTCTTAAATCTAAAAATATGGAGAATATAAATTAGAATTTAATTGAAAGATAAAAATAAAAAATAATTATTGAAAAATCCAAAATCTTGTCTTTTCCTACATTGTCGAGGTTGTGGCGGTTGAATTTTGCTGCCACAATGCTAGATCCGCCCCTTTCTTTTTGTTTTGGTTTTAAAGCAACTTTACAAAAATGCCCTTAAACTAGTTAATTTTCTAAATAGATCTCAGAAAACCTGGTTTTCACAATTTTACTCCTTTCTCCTTTCTTTCTATTTTTATTATGTGTGATGTATTTTTTTGTTCAGAACAAATTCTCTTGTTTCAGGGATCAAAGTCGTTACTTTGTTTTGTCACCTGCCCTTGCTCCCCCTGAAAGTTCAAATTTATAATGTTTCTCAGCAGCAGTAAGTGGCCGGAGTTGTCCAGTTATCTCTTAGCATGGTCATTCTCGTTTTATCAGGTATGAGGCTGAAATCGCAACTGCAGCTGCACAGCCTCTTCCAGATGATGATGATGCACTTGATTAGATGGAGACCTTTGGTGCCGAGTGAAGATGATGCTTCGTTTGTTATGATGATAATGTTGACTGTGCAATTCAACTTAAGATTGCAACAAAGCAAAAAATTTCAGATCGCTGATGGTTGGTTTCTTTCTTTTTCATTAAGAATATGGAAAGCGTATGATTGTCAATTCACACGCTACACTTTTCACTGAGAATTTGATATCGATCTGACGAATATATTTTGTATGTAAAGAACAGGACTTTTACTATCTTATATAGTGCTATCATGCTAGTATTCAACCACTTGACGCCAAAAACATGAATGTTCATCTGGGGTATGCAATGCGAAGACACTTCAAGCTGTTATTACATCAACAGCCAACGGGAATTCTGAGAGATTTGACAATTGACATGAGCTGATCTGGCTGCTATGCTCTGCCGCAAACTTAATCTCAGAAAGAGAAGAAGGTAGGGCCTGCATGGCTCATTCAGTTAAGACGGTAGCATCTTGATAATGCAACAATGATTTGAGTTGGGTGGACATCCAGGCACATCAAGTAGCCTTAAACAGTGGCATGCATAGGCCAGCTACTTGCGCTTGTTATCCCAATCATTAGTCATCAGCATGACAAAACGAGGCAGAAGTGACTTGAACCAAACTCCACAACCTCACCGAGGTCATATGTGTGCATAATCATATATATCAATTACACGGTGCTCAAGCCTCACGGGACAGTTGCAGAAAAGACTTGGCCCTGTTCTGTGCTCCGAAGCTACAAACCCAGGTTCCACGCCTACGCACGTTGCTACGCCGAATGCTAATGTTTGTCGAATCTTGCCACCAATCTTGTGTAGGCCTCGCTTTCACGATGATTAGCTAATTGCACGAATAGGTTCATGTATGAATCCCCATTTTTCGATGGAATCTGCCCGTTGCCAAGATAATGTATTGAAAGAAACTTCAAAAAATTTAAGATTTATGGATGACTTCAATCGTTCAAATATCAAAAGGTTGGTAATTGAACCACAGCAAAAAATGCCATCTTTATGTTGTGAAATCTGGTGTCGCAGCGCTAGCAAATGGATTGTATCAAACAGCTGCCATGTCTTCAATCCTTAAATGTTTGACACAGTCTGTACTACAACAAATATAAGCATTATCAGCGCTTCAAAAACGTCTCTCAAAAAGAGTAAAAAAAGCTGGGTCCCAGCACTTAAAAAATACCAAAAAAAAACTATCAAAAAAATTTTCTGGAGTTTTTAAAACGGCAGAAAAAAAATTTTCCAACATTTTTATGGCGTTTGAAAAATATCATAAAAATAAATCTCTTAACATTTTAAGTTAAAAAATACCGGAAAAAATTCTCGGCTTTTTAGACCATGCCAAGAATGTTTTCTGGTATTTTGGGCCTAAAATGCTGAAAATTTTTTTTAATGTTTTGGCTGAAACACCGAGAATTATTATTTTTATTATAAATCACATTTTTTAAAAATTACATATAATAAAAATATATATTGTACACCACAATATATATCATACACAAATGAAAAATTATAATTGAATAATTACTATATACAAATTATAATCGTACATGTTATACAAAATAAAAATTTATTATTGGATAATTAATAGATACACTAATAATAATTACGTCTATATTTATTCAATTACTATATATTAATTTAGCAACAATAATATTTTCTCATTGCTAAATATGAAATCACATCCTCTCTACAACCCGTTCAAGACCTTAAGTTTGAGGAAGACATGTAATGAAATAATGAATCAAGACAATGCAAATAAAATGAAGAATTAAAAACGACTCTCTTCAGTTTTTTTAATCCAAGCTTGAGATTGGCACTGATATTGTTATGCTGTAAAAAAATTATCAACCATAACAAACAAAAATAAGAGAAATAAAGAAACAACAACAACAAAATACTTAGAACAAGCAAAAGAAATATAGCAATAGTAGGTCAAACAAGTCGCATCAACTAAATATAAAAGTAAATAATATAGCATATCTAAAATGAAGTTATTGTACAAACACTGCACAAAAAAAAAAAGAAGTCGCAGCATTATTAACTCCCTCCCATTCTCAGGTCTTACCGTCGCATGTAGCTGCTAACTCTCGAGTAACTCAATCCCCCCTATAGAGAAAAAAAAGAATAATAATTGTATAACATAAGATAAAATTACAAATTGTAAATTTAGTTTTCATGCAATACCAAAATACTACTTGCTCGTATGTCGAATCTCTCAGTTCTATGTTGGCCTATATTCTCTAGAACTTATTTTATTTCCTACATTCATTTACTCATGTGAACTAAAAGTATATGACAAAGAAAAAATTTTAATTAAATAATAATATATACTATAGGGGCAAGAAAAGGTCGATTGTCCACATTAGCTGCTAACACTCAAAAGCACTTTGGAGCTTAACTATGGTCTCTTAAAGAGAGGCAACATGTACTACTACCTCTACTTGCACTTGTGCTTGCACCTGTACTTGTACCTTTACTTATACAAATTTATTTAATTTGGCCTGTGTATAATAGAGTCCATCGTGCGACCTTTTAGAGGTATTTCCGAAAGCTTGTATGATCATGGGTCCCATATCGAATGTCCACAATCGACCATGTATCTCACGACCAAATACTTTGGCGTGAATCTCATTCTGAGTTCCAATATTCGATTGAGAATCCTCTGGCAACTCTTATCATAGTTGTTTAATTTGGGATTGTACGTAGAAGATAGTGAAAAATATAAACATATTATTCAGTAATAGAATGTAAGATGTGAAAATATTCTCACTATTACTGCTACAGATGCTTTATCGACTAGTTGTCCATCTTTTCTCGTATGTGATGCCAAAAACAACTCAAGATTTGAATACTCAAATCTAAATTGCTCTTCCATCTATGAAAGCGTTATATTAGACAAACTTGATGATAACATAAACTAGCTGACTTCAAATATATATTTAAGTACACAAATATCTCAGCTCTTAAATTCGTATAACTCTTGCAATCTAATGAGTGACCCATCTTTTATTTTTTTCCTAACTTTTCTATTCTCTCTGTTTTTTTCGAAAATAAAATATATATTATTAGTCTAATGAGCTTGTATGTAGAAGATCATAGTTATATAAACTTCAGATGAACTATATATACCTGGATAGCTGAGTTTTACTAATATGTCACGAGATGGGGCCACTAATCTTACTCAACCCTCATAGATGGACAAGTGGCAAATTGCTCTAGTTGGTTTTTGAACAGTATGAAATACTTGCTCTTCATATTTGACTTCTAATATCGCCATCTTTTGTCCAACAACTTCATTATAGATTTTTTATAGTCCTCATCCATATTAGTATTTGCCTATAAAACAAAAGAATAAAAGGTTAATTAAAAGATACATAAATATAGAAACATAACATTAATATTATTTTAATATCTTCCCAAATTCTCTGCTTAATTGCTTTTGGCACTACCCGCCAATCAATGTATGTCAATGATAATTTATTATTATCATTCGTCATTATGCCTAATTGGATAGCTAAGCTTGCCGAATTCTCCTTGGTAATCTGACCATACTAGTTGACAGTTAACATAAGCCAATAACCCTCAGTGTCTCATACTTTGTTAGGCTTACTAGGCCCGCGGTGTATATTACTCAAAGAAGGTGTGCCACTCGAATCTAAAAAATATATATAAATATATAGATATATATAACACGTATGATGATTTGTATATAAAAATAAGTTAAATTGATGCAGTGCAAACCTTCGCAATAGTCCATCTCGTCATCCTGCATTCTATGAAGTAAGAAAGTGATGCTATCTCCATCATAATCTGAAGAGAACTCCATCTTCAATACCAATCTCTCTGTCTCTATATTTAATAGGGCATCTTGAATAATCCCAATATGCCTCTTTGGCCAAACCACTTTTAGCTGTAATTAAAAAATAATAGTGATCAGATCAACATATACTTAATGTGCTAACAAGTCATAAAAATATAATATGCGTAATATGCATAGTGACCTTACTATCAAATTAATGTTCATTCTCATTTGACATAAAATCATCATTTTCAATATTATCATCATTGTCATAATTGATGTCCTTATCTTTCGCCTCAGTTTCATCACTAATAAATTTATTCTCACACTTTTCTCGATATATTATTGAGGTGATGCTGAAAGAGGTATGCCAGTTAGTAGACCTTCGATGTCTACTTTTGTATTTTCAATATCACATTCAAGATGCTGAAAGTTATATGGTTTTGCCACTAGGTCTTCTTTATTAGCATCCTGTGATTCTTCATAAACTATGACCATATATTCTTTGGGGTCATCTCCACAACCACATACTACTCATGTTATACTGAATCTTGCACATAAAAAATTTGATGTGCTTGACAAGCAAAAATATAAGACTCATCTGAAAGTCGATTGTGATTATATATTAAGTGGTTAAAATTTATTAATTTGAATCCAAAGTCATCCGTCTTTATTCCCACATTATTGTTTATCCATTCATGCTTAAACAGCACGTGTCTCAATTCATTATTATACCGGAGTTCAATAATATATGTTAGAACTCCGTAAAATATAACATCTCCAGATATAGGGTACATATCCTTTTTACTTGCAAAATTTTGCGTGACTATCTTTAATATGACACCACTATTTTGAGTACGATGATTTATTTCACGATTTCTAGTGTGAAACTTGAATCCATTAACGAGATACCTCAAAAATCTCCTTGTCCACTCGTCAGGCCCAATAGCTAATAAGGAGATTTCTTTCGGTACATGATTAACATTTTTACTTTTTTCTAAATTGGCAACCTATAAATAAAAACAATCATTTTACTTAAATTTAAACCATACTACAAAATACCCACCGAAAGTCTTTATACTTACATGATCTCTTTTATAGTCTCCAATTAAATATTAAATGATCGATTATTCCATCTATACTTATCCTTCACAGCCAATAGGCACATGATAAAGAATAAGAATGTGAAGTTCTTATATCCAGGATATAGCTCTCTATTAATTTTCTTGAGTAATTTGAAAAATTTCATATCATCTGTCACAGAAACTTTTAGTCGCATATTTCTAGTTGGAACACTAAATGCATCATGCAGTGAACATTCAATCTCATCTCCATCTTCATCATTCACTGTATCTAACTCTGAAACTTGGCTACATTGGGTTCTCTGCCAATACCATGACTCTTCTCTATGAAATGTCTAGTTAGTATATGACAAACTTTATTCTTTTACTATTACGTATTCGTGAATCTATCTGTGTCTAATTGTGCATATTCATACAGTTAATGCATGAACATCTTATTAATTGATGATGACTCTTATTTATATAAACATATTTGAGAAATGTACAAACTCCTTTGAAATATCTCCTATCCAACTGATTTTTTTATATTGATCCAACTTTTATCCATCGTGATTACATATAATGGTACAATCCAAATAGTCCCTACATACTAATTTGAAGAGCAAACTGATCTAGTGACAAAATATACTTTACTCAGATATAGTAAACAGAAATGTAAACAAGAAGTCTAGTGAATTCGTGTTATTCTTTCATGTTTTCTATTTCTATTTTAATACCTAAAAACTATGCCCGAACAAGCATCATTATAATCATCTACAAGTCTCATCTTAAAGTATAATTCAAATCTTTGCTTATTAATAAAGAGAAAGTCTTTGTTCTAAATTATCTTTGGGCCAATTCAACAAATAAGTAAATGTTGGAGGAAAAGTTATATTATAACTTGATGCTTTTCATCCAAGTAATTATATAGTTAACTATAGGTTTTGTCTCTATTAAAATACTAACTTATGTTTGAAGCCACAATAGATAGAGTGAAGATTGTTACAACCCAGGATTTAATTTATGGCATATTGAAACTTTGAGGTAGAAGTAATCATTTTTAAGGTTGAAATCTCAACCTCTTCTAAGATAATCTTAATAAAGATAGATAACTATGTAAGCCTCTTCTAGAATAATATTGCTAAAGACATATAATTATATATTAACTCTTAAGTAATTGGGATGGGATTTCAAGTCACAAATAATCTTACACAATCTAAAAACACATGTGATAATGGACATTAACCACTTCCATCAAATTAGTCTAGAAAAAATAATTATTCGACTTTATGTTTCTACTCAAAATGTAATTATGACATTGAACTCTACCACATATTACATAATTAATTATAAACTTCAAGTTTCTGTTTCCTCCAATTTCTCTAAATTCGGAGCTAATATACCTTTAATTCAAAAATTAATCCTCTTTTATGAGTTTTTAATTTCATTTTTTTTTCAAAAAGTTCTTTGCCTTCAAATCTTAAATTATGTCAAAAATTTTTTGACAAAATTTCACTTTCTATAAATCTAATTAAAAAAAATTTACAACTAAACTTATCTATCAAAATACAAAAGTTACTATGTCCAAAATTAAAAATTGAAACATTATATTGACAAAAGTTTAATTAGTTCCGAATTAGATAATAAGTCTGAAAATAACTCCAAAATAATAAATAATAATAATAATATCATAAAATACTAGTTATATTATATCAAAATATAGTTAAAATTTGCGGTAAAATCTCGATACAGAGAGAATTTGAAACGGAAAAAAAAAATCCTACTAATCCGTGGGCAGCGCAGGCCAGACACGGGACAGGGCCGGGGCGGCGCTGGGCAGGGCTGAGGGTGAGCGGTGGTTGTGGGGCGGGGCTGTGGCAGCCAGGCGAGGCCGGGCCAAGCGGTGGGGGGCAGGGCTGTGTGCAGCACGAGGCAGGACGGGGCGAGGGCAGCTTGGGGCGGTGATCGGCGCGCGCGTAGGTGGGTGGGTAGGGGGGCGGCAGGGGGTGGGCGCAATTTTGCCGGTGTTTCACGGGGATACGCCAGGTCCCATCCCGGTATTTCTGAGAAAATCCAACATTTTCCTATGAAATGTTGAAAAATACCAGAGTTTGTACATAAATGCTAGAACCTTTCGGTGTTTTCGAGTTCGCTGTAGAAAGTGTCACGAATTCCTCAATTAATTGTAGTGCTGATTGAGTTGCCATCGAATTTTCTTTTCAGCATTTCGGTTGCATGGGCCTTTTTGGTGAGTTCTTTGCGTCTGTTTTGGCATCAAGGGCAACATTTTTGGCTTGATAGATCCTGTTGTCTATTCCCAACATAGCTTCTCACTGATAATTGCGTTCCAAGATTAAAGGTTCAACTGTACAGAGAACCCTTGGGAGTTGCCTTCCTGGAAGATTTCTTTTTTTTTTTTTTTTTTTTTTTTTTTTTGTGAGATGAGCCTTCTTGGAAGACGTTAGAACTTAGAATTGAAAACAATTGCATCCTTTTGTGTTTGCAGACACTCTTCATAACTACAGTATCTTTTCAACTGAGAGACCGACAAATGTATCCTTGTCAGACAAACTCTAGTGTTTGTTATCATCTATTGTGCTCTATTACTTCACAGGATTGAAAAAATTCTATTTTCTAATGCCAAAAAAAAATAACAAAAAAAAAGGCTACTTTCGATTATACAACTCAGTGACATAACAGCGAACAGTAGAATGTTGCCCATGACCTCATGAAGTGGTCATGCTGAAAGATTCCTACTTTTCTAACTGTTCCCATATCTGTATCTTGTCACTTGATTGAAGAACCTCAGCTAGAATCTAGATCCTAGACCAGCTTAATGTTCCTTGTTTACTCTGAAAATTAAATTCTAAACCTTATTTGCAATCCTGGTGTTAGGAATATAGACAAAACAATCGTTGCGTGTGTTAGGTTGCGTTTCACTTCATCATTTTCATATATGTAAAAGAAAAAGATAGCGACCATGATAGAGGCCCCTTTCTATCTTCAGCAGAGCAATGTGTAAACTAACAATGTCCCTGTTTAAAGCAGTTTATCACAACAACATCCGGTAATCAAATGATTATAAATGACAGGTGCATAAAGAAGAAAAGCATCCGAAATAGTTATATTTTTCCCATATGATCGTATTATGATGAAGTTTCTGTCCAAGATCAATTTCTAGGTGGAACACCAAGATGACATTTATCTGACAAGATGGGCGCCTATATGTGTCCCCCTCCTGATCTGGTTGGCATGTCGTTAGGGCATTTTGTGGGGCAAAGCCAAGTCTTTCAGGCCCAGCAATCTGTTTGTTTGGCATGTGCCCAGTTCCAAGCTTAGCTCTTCCTGCTCTCCTTTACTACCCTGTCAGTGTCACTCTTCCAGATCATGTCATTGCTGAAATGCCTACACTTCTACTTATCAGTTTAGATCTTGTATTTGTTACAAAGATTGGATTGCTTTACTTCACATTACTAATTGTTCAGGCAGAGTGCTTTGATTTAAACTTGATCATCATGCCAGATGTGGAGAGATGGCAGGCGGATTTTATCCCGTCTTTAGTGTGACAATGTATCTTCAACGGACAGCGCTGTGTGGATATGTGTCTTCTCATCAAATTAGGCAACAACTACAGCCTCCGTGTATGCCTGTCAACACACCATTCGCTCCGCAATCATATAAACTACACGGTGGCGGCTGCCCCAACGGCGCCGGCCCTTGTATAAAAGGCCTCCACTTTATGCTCATTCAAATCAAATTACGAGTGCTGGGCTCTAGCTCTTTTCTGTACGGGTATTGATACAGCTTGAAAAAGAGGAATGGAGATGTTTGGGTGGTCATGGATGTGGATTATGCCTCTTCTTGGGCTGTCCCTGAGCTTGGTCATGGTGATGAAGCTATTGAAGGTCCTGTGGCTGAGGCCAAAGAGGATACAAGAGCACTTCTCTAGACAAGGGATAACCGGACCCCGGTACCGTCTCTTTGTTGGCAACATCAGGGAGATGGCTGCTTTCATGCTTGAAGCCTCATCCAAGCCAATGATGCTTCCTGTCAACCACAACCTTCTCCCAAGGGTCCTCCTCTTCTACCATCACTGGAGCAAGTCCTATGGTATGTATGTATATATATATATATTTGCATCAGAACTTCAAAGCTTGCTGGCTTCCACTTCCATGAACGATAATCTTGTGCGTGTCCTGTTCACAGGCTCCGTATTTCTGATGTGGTTTGGACCCATAGCGCGACTGACAGTCGCCGATCCGGACCTCATCCGTGAGGTCTTTGTTTCGCAATCGGAGTACTTTGAACGATACGAAGCTCACCCACTAGTTCGCCGGCTAGAAGGCAAGGGCCTGGTGAACCTCAGAGGAGATAAGTGGGCACACCACCGGAAGGTCATCACCCCAGCTTTCCACATGGACAATCTCAAAGTAACCCATATGCACCTCCTTTCTGCAATTGCATTTTATCTATAGCTTCCTGTTAACTGAGGTAAAATTTTCGTTGGAGATGCTGCTGCCACTCATCGGCGAGAGCATGGCGAACATGGTGGCGGAGTGGTCGTCCAGAACATCGCCGTTGTCGGGGGAGATTGAAATCGACGTATATGAGTGGTTCCACACCTTGTCGGAAGAGGCCATAACCCGAACCGTGTTCGGGAGAAGCTACGAAGACGGCAAGGCTGTTTTCAGCTTGCAATCTCAGCAAATGGCCTTTGCTGCTGAAGCCTTCTACAAAGTCCTCATCCCTGGCTACAGGTCATTGTCTTTCCATTATTACTTGCTTGCCATCATTTATTAGTTTACAAATACGCTGTTTTCTTGATCCATCGCTGTAGCTACTTGCCGACGAGAAAGAACACCACGTCGAGGAGGCTGGACAAGGAAATCAGAAGCAGTTTGATGAGACTGATATTGCGCCGGAAGGACGACGGGAACGAAGAGAAACCAGACGGACGGGCTAAGGACTTGCTGGGCCTCATGATAGAAGAAAGCCGCCGGTTTGTTGGAGGCGCGCAGGGGATCACCACCGGCGACATCATGGAGGAGTGCAAGACATTCTTCTTTGCAGGGAAGCAGACCACCTCCAATCTGCTGACGTGGACCACAGTGCTACTGGCCATGCACCCGGAGTGGCAGGACCTGGCGCGCCAGGAGGTCGTCCGCGTCTGCGGGGCATGTGACATTCCGACCAAAGATCACCTCTCCAAACTCAAGACGGTAGTGGTAATCGATGACTAAAAAGTTAAATTTTCGACAATTCAGTGACGATATGAATGATGCACAGATGGGGATGATACTGTACGAGACATTGCGGTTATACCCGCCGGCTGTCGCCACCATAAGGAGCGCTAAGGCCGACGTCGAGCTCGGCAGCTACAAGATACCGCGAGGGACGGAGCTTCTTGTCCCGATCATGGCCGTGCATCACGATCCGGCGTTGTGGGGAGAGGATGCACTTCAGTTCAACCCGTCCAGGTTTGCGGAAGGAGTGGCTCGTGCCGCACGACATCCGACCGCGTTCATACCCTTTGGGCTAGGGGCACGCACCTGCATTGGGCAGAACCTGGCTCTGATGGAGGCCAAGCTGACCATGGCCATCCTTCTGCAACGCTTCTCGTTCCGACTCGCCCCATCCTATGTCCATGCGCCTACTGTCTTAATGCTCCTATACCCACAACACGGCGCACCCGTGATCTTCCGTAGATTATCCGCATTGACTGGTGTAGAAAAACCCTGTATGTAGAGCTCGATGCTTTATTATGTTTTTATTATATATATATATATGCTGTAGATGTCAGCTTGTACAATCAATGACATGAAAGAAAACACTTGTTTCCTCAATAATACTTTAATGGAGACCAGAGAACAACATCAACATATCATCCATAGATGCATATCATCCATAGATGCCTGATTCTATTCCAAGTATTGGTCTAATCAGGTGTGATGTACATGATGGAGGTTAACAAAGAGATAAAAACAAAGAAATTGAAACTGCAACTACTTCAATGAAAAACATGAGCGGAGCCTTTGATTTTGTCCTTTTTTCCCCAGAACAATCACGACCAGTCCCGTTGGTAACCAAGCTGTCATGAGATTAAATAATTCATACTAATGTCTTTAAGCCCACCTGCAGACAAACAAATAGCAGCATTACATGTCTTAGCATACTAATAAACAAATCCATTAAATAATTCGATGTACCAAAAGCCGGCAACCATATGAATCCATTGCACTTACAGACATTAACACATGGATAATGCATATAATGATTTCTATACATCCACAAAAACCATCTTAATAGCCACAAATCAAGGTGCAATTGAATAAGCATCATCGGTGGTGCTATTGACATTGAAGTCCTTAATAAGTGAGTGCAGACCTCAACCTGCTTTCTCCTCTTTGTGAATGCTTCCAAAGCCCTGCAAAATTTGAATGGTTGCAAGTTGCTGCACAACAATACATAAGCTGTTGCACATTCTTCTTCCCAAATATCACACTTATCAGATTATAATGGAAAACAGGGTGTTCTTTTCAGGCAGCCATTTACGGTGATCTTTGGGGGTCCTTTGGCGTGTCACAAATAATGTGTTTCACTTGCTGGTCCCCATAAGTCTATTGCTCCATCCTTCTTCGTGGATTTCACATAAACGAAGGGAGCATGCCTGGGAGCATGTGATCATCCTCATGGGATGATTAACTCAAACTAGTTATCATTGAAAAGAACATTAATCTATGACCCTTGATCCATGTCTGGAACAACAATTATTAGTTCTTTGTAATGTGCATTTTGCATATGGTGCCAGGATGATGTCAAAGGATAGCTGTCAGACAAGAACTTAAGATTCTCCTCCACATGCAATTCTTGCATCTGTCTAAGCACACTGAATTTCATCTGCAGTTGCAAAAGGCATCAAAAGACAACAAGTTAGCTACGAACAACTCTTAGGTATACTAGGAAGCATCAGAAAGGAGAGTAAGCTTCCAGACAACAAGTGCCAATTTTGTCCTTAGCTTTAGGGACCACATAATCCAAAACTTAACTAGTTTAATTTCGGTTCAATTAAACAACTGTCAAGTAAGAGCAAGTTACTGGACTGAAGAACCGGCGCCATCAATCTCAAGATTGACAGAATTATCAGAATTATTTTTCAAGGTGAATTTGCAACTTCTTTTAAGTCACTGGGGCCTAGATTGCTACTTCAGATTTATTTCAATGTCTCTATAAATGGAAGCCAATCTACAACTAGAGTATTAATAAAAATAGCACGATGAAAATTATGTTCATTCTTATGTTAACAAAGAAAATTTTCTTTGAGGCTGGCAATGAAGAGTTACTTACTATAGCATTAAATACTTGCAGAGGTAAAACAAAGGATTTTTACTGTACCTCATCATATGTAAACCAAATTTGACTTGGCATTGTCTTGCAAGCAACATGATAGGAATCTCTTGCAAGAAAGAAGTAGATTTTGCAAGGAGATACAAGAACTCATAAATAGTGTATCTGATCATTCTTGAATTTTACCAATTTCAAGAGGCATTTGTGAGTTGCACAAGCCATGAGCATAGGATGCAATCCAGCAACAAGTTACAATTTTGAAAACATTTTAGAAAAATCTGATGAACAGAAAAATGTTTCACATCCCCAAAAAGCAGTCAAAATGGACACATACTTGGCAACAAGAATACATACTTATTTTTGTTTCCTTCTCTTACATCAAGGTTTGATCTTATTAACTGAATTTGTATTTTGAAAGGAATGGTATAATGGATATAACTCTTAAATCTATTGGATGTCTAGTTGTTGTCATCTGTAAGGTGAGTAAATGCCGGAGAGCTTAGGAATGCTGGGAGACACTATCCCCAACTGTCCATCATCCAAGATTAGACACTCAGAGAATATGATCTTACTATGGTGACAAAAATGTCATTAAGCAATGTGCTAGTTGGTTGTCTGTTATTGCTTCATAAGCCTGGGAGGAGGTGACCAATGATGCTCAGCATTAATCATCTTTTTTCTACCAAAGCTTAGCCACCAGCATCTTTTTATTATTCTTTCTCAAAAGATTCCCTCCATTTCAAGATTTGAAGATAAAATGAGCGCCAAAGAAAAACCAACTCTCATTACCTTTTCTGTGAACAAAAAAGAAAAACCTAACTCTTGCAACATAGTAAGACCAGTGTTAATAATAAGCTTTCTTGTCCTCTTATTGCAAGAAAACACTTCTCAATAAATTTTTTAAAAAAAATCCTGAGTTGAATCATTTAGCCAATCCAACCAGATTTGAGAGGCCAATTTGTGAATACACTTGACCTAAATTATGCTAATCCATCAAACAGTAAAGAAAAATGTGGTTTCCAACATACTTGCTTGCTGATCAACTTTATTAATTCAGCACCAAATTGATCGAGAAACAATACCATCAACCAAAATGCTGTCCTTACAGGAACTATGGCAAGTGATACCATCAGAACAGTAGTGTTTCTCTGTACAAGTTTCCATTGGCCTTAAAAAGGAAACTATAAACTCCAGTCCGCTAGTAAAGTGAATGATAGCATCTAAAGAGAACCAAAGCAGACGCATTTTAAAGTGATGGACCTTTAATAAGGTTCAAGGATGTGTCAAAGGTATATAACTAGAAATTACAGATATATAATTTGGAATTAGAGCCATGACTAAGCATTACCAAATTTAGAATTTTCACAATCAGAAATGCTATTGTAACTTGCACAAATGCAATTACCAGCACATCTAGAAAATAATAGGAAAGCACAAATTCAAAGCAAACCAGATAAAGAGCACTTATCTCCAACTTGATTTCATGCTTCTTCAGTTAATCTCTAAATACCTCTTTGGACATGCAGAAATGCTAATTTCTTCCAGAAGTGTGCCTAAGAAAGTGAATCCTGCATCAAATAAGTGAAATTAATTAAAAGTTTCCGAACACTATTGTACAAGCCTTCAGACTGCTGGCTCTAGTAGCCAACATTCCAAATCACCAATCAGATAGTGAGCACAGGTGTGAAACCTAAAGTCATTTACCAGAAAGTAGAATATAAACTGGAGAATTGTCTCAACCACATAAATTTTCACGTAAAGAAAGCAGAATTCATAATTTAAAGCAAAATCAGCAAATGATTGGCATCAGTAACAGAAACTCACTACGAACAAAACCCTTATAAAAGATAGCACCCGACAAAAGCATCAGTTGTAAAGCTAGAAACAAGAAAAATTCAATAGTCTATGAGATGAAATACATAGGTTAGAAATTTTCATCTATTATTTACATAACAATTGGCAGTTCTCAATGCTCAGGACTCAGGAGGCATATTCTTACAAATAATAATTAAATATAACATGTTCATAAATAATTTTACAGATAAAGAGTAGAACTCTCTAAGTAGATTAAGCAAATGATTAACCAAAATGCAAACTCGGTATCATAACTGCGAACATGATAAAAAATTACTTGCACTCAGTTAGGATCTCACCTGCTTTAATGCTGTCATCAGTTATTTTATGGATCCATGTGTAAAATAAAACAAAACAATACGACAAACATACAAACACTAACATCTAGTAATAGCGCTTGTTATCCTTTTTGCACTAGAAAGGATTAGATAACAACTTGGAGAGCACATATAATCATTTATGTCAAACATTTTTGCGTAATACAGCTCTCAAATGCTTTTCCTACTGAAACATAATCATCGCAGACCAAAGCTAATTTGGAATCGCAAGATGTAGATTAAGCATTTGACCAGTTCATTACCTCTCCTGCTGAGAAAGTAGCAAGATGACAGATTCACCTTCCACATATTATCAAGTCAAGCTAGGCAATCTGGTGCAATATCGACAAGATTATCAACTGCACTGTAAAGCAGTCGCTCATTTGTCCATAGGCAAACTATAGCACTTGATTTTGAGAATCCATCCTTTATCTGGTATACATTACCTATGCTGAAAGATGATTTTTTTTTTTCAACTCTCCTCCTTTAGTTCCATCATCATCAAATGGAACAATTTTGATTTACTTCAAGGCTTGAAAAGGTAATGCACATGTTACAGTACTCTAACTTTTCAAGGATTCAAAAATATAACATTTAAAGTGAATTTTATCAGTGCTATGAGAACTTATTCAATTAACAACAGTCAAGCATCAAAATAAACTCCTGAGTTTTATTGATACTATATGGTTTATCAAGAGGTCATTTAATCTCTAAAATAGATATCATAGTATGCTGAATGTTTTCCTAAACTTACACATAAAAGAGAATAGGAACCAGCCCTGATTGATAATACACAAGGAAGCAATGAACAGAATACAAAAATGAATAAAACTTCAAAGAAAGTTCAATTAAGCTTAAGTTTGCTTCTTTCCGGAAAGCATGCATTGCAGGCTCACTGATGGCCTGAAGTAAAACAAAAGGAATTAAAATACCCACTCTGACTTAATGGCAATAATCAGATTGCAAAGCTACCACAAGCTCTGAAGTGCAAATGGGTGTTAAACCCCGCCATCATCATGGACCTTTGGACACAACTTTACAAGCCTCCAACTTTGGCCTGAAAAAGGCATGGGAAGTATAAAAAAAATATATTCTAGGGTGATGTATTCACACTGCCGTCTCAATTGAACAAACCATGAGGCTGGAAAACCAATTGGTGAAGCAAAATGATAGAAAAGAGGGTTAGCTGACACCCAACTCATCAAGATTTACAAACTCCAATGCAGCAAGCAACAATCATCACCAGAAAAAATCTTGGCTTGGAATGGCCTGAGCAAAAGTTTCCAACTCAAGCCTACCAAATCTGAAATAATTCTGTATTATGGCTTTTTACTAGACCTTGAAAGAATGTTCCATTACTTGGCAGAGACAAATTCACCATAGCATAGAAATGGATCAGCTGTCCATTTGATATAGAGTGCACAAAATAACAGGAATAAATGCCTAAAGGATTCTTTAGGAAAGAGCTCCATATTCTCGGCCAAGAACTACTTATTGAAACAACATGACCTATCTGTAGTTTCCACGTGCCTTGTTACACATGATTATTGAAGTACAAAATATGCATCCGATTTATTGCTTCCTAATCAGAATTACCCATGTTGGCCACATGCAGGAAATAAGGCAACCGCAAAACTTGCTTCAGAATGCCTTCAATGCTAAAATATTTCATTCCTTTGAATGAGAAGTAAATAGTACAGAACTTTTTTCCTACAGGAATTTATTCTCTCAACAACATACAAAGATCACTTGCATGTTCCTTCCAGCTTTACAATGCATTAACAACTTACATTTAAAAAAAAGAATCAGATTAAAGCAGATGGAAACACTAGGAACGGGGAATAGCTTCAAGTAAACTAAGCCTGGAATCTGTTTCAGAAGACACTAAATGCCGTACCTCCGATAAGTGTTCATCATTTGATATATGAAGCATGAGCCGAAGATTTGTCAATAAAGCTTCCTTTTCCCAACTTAAGGGCCCTAATACATATAAAGCCTTTATGGTACATCTGTAGGCATGCAACTCTTGACGATGGACTTTGGCTGCCAATTCATCTTTGACAGAAAGAGATGGTTCTCTTCCTGACCCAGAAAAAGCTTCAGTGTCATTATCTTGACCATTCAAATTATGGGATGGTATACTTACCATATTTTCAGCTGACTTATATGGACTGTTGTTAACACTACAACTACCAACAGACTCACAAACACCAGTGTCTAAACTCCCCAAAAAGAAATATCTGTCTACAGTAGGCCTTGTCCAGTCCATGTGAGTTCGAAGAAGTCCAGTTGTCCTATTGTTGTTTAAGGAAGCATACATGGAATTTTCACCCAGCACTCTGCATGGTGAAGAAACAGCATCTACCTTGTCTCCTAATTGGAATGGAGGTGCTAAGCCCATGAATAGATTTCCCTCTTGCTCAATAGTTCTCATCTTCTTGCTGGCTCCAGTGCAATCCTCAAGAGGAGGCAGACAAAGAGAGGATCTTTTGTTCATGCATCTTGTGGAAACCAAGTGGTTCACCTCAATATCATGAGTTGCTACTTTGAAGCATTGGCTACTTTGGCAGAAGTTTCTTGTCTGTACACATGACTTAGGAATTTTGGCCTTGAAATTCCCTTTGGTTGGATGATCTTCTAGGAGACCATTGTTACATTTTCGAGGCTCCTGTAGAAATTGTTCATTTGTCAGACACCATAAAAGGATAGAAGAAGAAACTAAATGTATAATAGAATATTTTTTTACATAAATACACAACGAGATAAACAGTTTGCATAGACAATTCAGTATTTCTTTGCTGAAGTACATGCAGTGCAACAAGAAATCAAAAATCAACTCTATTGAGAAAACACAATGAACAAGCCATCAATAATAATCATATGACAAAAATATAAAGAAAATGACACTACCTTAAGAATTACAACCCATCTGTCATCCTGCCAAGATTGTCGCAGCCTGAGATCAGATATATGGGCTCTGAAAACTCTAGAAGTTCCAAGGAGCCTAACAAAGAAGAAATTCCCAGAAGCAACACTTGACACTTCTGCAAGCTTCCATGAGTTGTTCCGAAAGACCTCCACAATATCTCCAGGAACCCAATTTTTAGAACCCTCAATTGGAGGAGGGCATGGCCTGATGGCCCTTCTTGGCACTTTTTCTTCCATGGCAACCATATTTGGTTGGCAATCATACCTAACTTGGTAAGTATGCCCGTTTTGGGAAATAATCTCAGCACGCCACCGGGAGCCTGAAGGCGACTCCTTCGGATTGAAGACCTCAACCTTGCGCCCCTTCTTCAATCTCATGATTTGATCTGTATTAACATCCAAATTGCAAATCATAAATCAGATCAGGGAATACAAAGCTATCATCAAATTTTAATATTTAAAACAAACCAATCAGATCAGGACAACATGACGTGCCAAACATTCATCGATTTAGGATATCTTCTGATCACCTTTTGGTAAACTAGATTATAACATAGACAATTAATCCACTGAAAACACAACCAATATTAAGCATTCTGTCAATACTGAAAAATCTCAAAGTCCTAGTCACTCTCCAATCTCCGATAACAAAGATGGTCGATTTCTTAGATATTAAACGATATATGAACAACTATTTAAGATCCACATTAAAGAAGACCAAAAAAAAAGAAAGAAAGCAATAAAAAGGAAGCGACTTCATCCGATCAACCATAAATCATCAATACAACCCTTGCTCATATTTCTCAGATTTAACCTGAATTCCAAGAGAAATCGCATCAAACAAACAAAACAGTCGCAAAAAAAAAAAAGATATCGGCGATTACCATGGGCATAAACGATGCGATCGAAGCCAGAAATAAGAGAAGAAAAAACTCAGACGAATCAAAATGCAGAAGAAAACACAGCTCACCTTGCGATTACAGCAGCAAAGAAAGAGTCTCAAGAGGTGATCGGAAAAGAAGAAGAAGAAGAAGAAGAAGAAGAACCGAATTCGGGGGAAGAAAAGAGAACCGCATGCAAGGAAATTTTAAAAAAAATAATAATAATTTTAAGGGAAAATTGGAGGAAGAAGAAATGGGGTTTAAATAACGAGAAAATGGGTCTTGTGGGCTGTGGCGTGCATCTCAAGTCCATCACCACCAGAGCCATGGGGGCGCGTCCGGCCGTTGGATCGCTGGACCCTGTTTTCGTGTTTGTTTCTGATTTGATATTGGAGATGGACGGCCGAGATGGGTTTCGATCATCAATGAGATGGATCGTCCCCTCCCACGACGGCGTACGTGACGGATGGAAAAGTAGGCACGTTTTGCAGCAAGCCAGAATGACATGTTTTGGTGGGATTTCGGTGCCGTTTGGTCCTGATTTACGACTAATAACATGCAATTTATTATTAAGGGTGAATGACATAAAACTTCTTTAAATTTGAGTAAATTATATATTTATTCTCCAAATTTAAAAATTACACATAATTTCTTAAAAATTTATAAAATTATATATTTTTTCTCAAAATTTTAGAAATTATATATACTTTTTTAAAAATATATCAAATTACATATTTTTTCCTTCAAATTTAAAAATTATATATTTTTTTCTTGGATTACTAAATATATTATAAAAAATTTCGGAATTAAATTTATTATTAAAATTAAAAATATTCTAAGATGATATTATTTAAATTGAAATGAAAAAAAAATATTCGGACCCAATTCAAAGTGAAATAATAGAAAATATAAATAAAAATATAGCATATATTTTTATTTATATTGAATCCCAAATATGATCTAAATTGAACTCTCATTTTAGTTTAGATCGGATCAAAATAGATTTAAACCAAGTTATAAGTAAAATTATTCTTTCAAATCTCGAGCTAAAATCTAATTTAAAATAAATCTCTGAACTAAATGAGGAAAAGCTGCCTGTAATAATGGATGTACCACCAAACACTTGTCTAATCAAATAAGTGATATTTTTCTTTCTTAATTTCAGTCTATATAACAGTAAATGTTGCATATTTTTCAAATATTTTTTTAATGATAAATTTACTCATGACTAAATTTTTACCATATATCTAATAATTCAAAAAATATATATTTTTAATTTTGGAAGATGAATATATAATTTGTAGGAGTGAGAAAAAAACCGAAAAATCGGTATACCGAATCGTACCAGTTGAGAATCGTACCGAAAAATCGGTTCTCAAACCAAATTAGTACGGTTTTGGTTCTTAAATTTAACAGAACCGGAAAACCGGTTCCAGTTCTGGTTCTGCATTATCTGAAAAACCGGTGAACCGAAACCGTATTGATTTATCTATATATATATATTCAATCTCAAAACCCTAATACTAACCCTAATCCCTGCACCGCCTCGCCCTCGCCTCACCCCTGCGCTCGTAGCAATGCGCCGATGCCGATGCCGCTGCCGCCACCTTGGCCTCGCCCTCACCTCGACCTTGCGCTTGGAGCAACGCGCCGACGCTGCCGCCTCAGCCTCGCCCTCGCCCTCACCTCGCCTCGCCCCTGCGCTCGCAACAACGCGCCGACTCCGTCTCGGCCTCGCCTCGCCTCTGCACTCGCAGCCACGCGCTGACGCCGCCTCGACCTCGGCCTCGACCTCGCCCCCGCCCCCGAGCTCACAGCGACGCCGCCTCACCTTCACACTCGCCCTCGCCCTCACCGGTCGTCGGGACGCCGGAGCTCCGGTATACCAGTTTTAAAATCAGTTTAAAACCGATTTAGAATCGGAACCGAAAAACCGGTTCTTTACCTAAACTGGTACGGTTCCGGTTCTAAAATGAGCAAAACCGGTACGGTTAATCGGTTTTGCTCACTCCTGATAATTTGACAAAATTTTAAGATGTTTTAATTTTTCAAGAAAATATGCAATTTGATAAAATTTTAAAAAATTATATATAATTTTTTACATTTAAAGCAAAATATGTAATTTAACAAAATTCGAAAGAAGGTATATATCATTTACCTTATTATTAAACTGAACTTCTGGTCATGGCTTGATTCCTTGGAAACAATTACTGAAAAAAAAAAGAACGAACTCCGCCTCTTTGTCCTATAATATATTTTTAACATGCGTACTCACTCATATCAACTTATATTGCACCAAGTATAATTATGTACATCACATGCGAAAGATCATGGGTTAGCTTTTTTTTGCAGCCTAATTAAGGTTTACTCTCTTGTTACGAACAATTAAAGTTGAAGCAGCTCAACACCAGGTAACTGGCAAAAAAACAAAGCCATCATCTTGATATCTACAAACCTTTTGCACCAACCCCAACAAGCCTTTGCCCAAAAAAAAAAAACAAAAAACCTAAACACAGCTTCGGATTGGATGAGAGTCGAAGCACGAAGATGATAATACACAACAAAAATCTGAAAACCCTACCACACATTGATTTTGTATGAAATGAGTGGAAATGAACAATCCATCCATCAAAACTAGCTACATTACCATGATATTGGCTAAGGACAACAAAAAGCAGATAGGAAAATAGGGCAGTTGAAAAATTCATCTCTCAAAAGCCATTTTCAGGGAGCCCAAAACCTGAAACGAATTCATGGACATGAAATGAAAAAGTAAATCTGTGAATACTGTCCCTTCTTTTGCTTGAAGTTGAAAGAAAATGTTACTCAGGTTCTTTACTCCCCAGCACGGTTTCAGTTTTTTGCGCCCCAAGATGTTCGGTTCGGTCCACGCCTTCCAGCTCCACTGTCATTGATGAGCCATTCCAGTTGCTATAGCCATCAATGGTCAAGTTTTTCACTCTAGCAAGAGCAGCAAGAATGGAGTCATCTTTACTCGCCAGGTCAATATCTGTACAGAAAGGTAAAAGACAACAAGGACTAAAACCAAAACAAGAACACAAACATGCTCCTGCAACAATGCATTACTTCACTTAAGCAAGAATGACACAGCATTCCACAATGCACTCTCTTTGATAGTTCATCATCCAAGTCTTTCTCAGTGACCAACATAAATTTACACATCCTCATCTTTCAAATATATGTAAATTAACAGGAAAGAGAAAAAACAGACAGTCTTCTTTTTATCAATGTCATTAACATGTTCTTCTATCCATGCTGCAACAATGCACTAACGTCGTTTAACCAAGAATGACAGAGTATTCTTCAGTTCTCAAATTACTCTTTGACAGTTCATCGTTCATCATCCAGGTCTTTCTCAGAAGACAAAAGTAACAAAAGCATTCGGTAAGAGAAATGATCTCCCTATAGAACAAGAAAGAGACACAAAAATACTGTCTTTTTAAAGATCAACGGCACAAAGATACTATCCTCTTAAGATCAATGAAACAAACATATGCAAATTAACAGGTAAGAGACACAAAAGGCTAGTTTTTTATGACAAATGGCACAAAGATGCAATCAAAAAATCAAAAAAGGAAGAGAGATGAGGCAAGGGCTTCATGGAATCGATTCGGAGAGATCCATTCAATGCATTGAAGTGTGAATTTGAGCATAAAGAAGATTAAAGTGATCAATTGATAATGGAAATGGGAGGAGTAGAAAAGGTTTTTACCGGGATTGGAGCAGAACCAGAGGACGAAGGCGCAGAGGAGGAGGACGAGGGGGATGAGGTGGACCATGTTCTGGGCGAAGCGGGCACGAAGGGCCTCCTTCTTGGCGGCCACCGAGAGGGGGTCGTAGGTGGGCAAATGGTCCATCTCGAGCACTGACGATCTGCCATGGGCCACGCCGACGTGGTACTCGTCCGAGGCCCGCGAAGTGCTAGCCGATCGATGCATCCTCTTCTTCTTCTTCTTCTTTTTTTTTCCTACTTTTTCTTCTTTTCTGATCGATGACGGAGATCTCTCTCAAGCGAGACGGAGAGAGATGATGAATGGCACCGCAATCCAGAGAAAAACCTGGAGGCCGGGACACTTGTCTTCCGGGTCCTCGTTGTTTGATTTGGATTTTTTAACATATAACTCCTTCAAATTACAGATAATAGTACACAGACCCACGGAGTTTTGTATAAAACACCCTAAAATTCGATCAGATAATTTATTTTATTTATTTGTGATTTATGTACCTGTTAGTTAATTTATTTTTTCTAATAAACTGACTTTTACAATTGATCTATTTTTTAAGGGTCAATTCCATATAACTCTTTTAACTTTTTTCAAATTATACATTTTTCCTTTAATTTTCAAAAAATATATACAACTTATTAAAATTTTATCAAATTATATATTTCTTTTTTTAATTAAAAAATTACATATAACTTCTTAGAATTTTGTTAAATTACATATTTCTCTTCTAAATTTAAAATTTTATTTTTTTGTTACCAAATATATTACAAAAATCTTCTTGACTATAAATTTATTATTAGAATAAAAAATATTCAAAAAATATATATTATTTAATATCATTTAGACCGATATAAAAAAAGAAAATATCTTTGACCTAATTAAAAATTATGCAACAAAACACACAAATAAAAAATGGACTTTAAATCTAATTTATATAGAACACCAAATATGGTCTACATTGAGTCATAGTTCTAATCGATATCAAGCCAAATCAAGTTTAAATTAGACAACGACAAAATTATCATTTTATATTTCGGATTAAAATTTAATCCGAAATAAAATGAAACAAATTTAGTATGTTAATAACAAAATTATCATTTTATATTTCGGATTAAAATTTAATCTAATAAAAACCTCTCAACTAAATGAAAGAGAGTTTTTCACAGTAACAATCAAATTTAGTTTCACATTTCAATAATATCAAACGATATGTATTCTCCAAATATTTTTAATTTTAACAATAAATCTATATCCATTGAAATTTTTATAATATATTTAATATCCCAATCAAAAATTAATTTTTTAAAATTTGAGGAGAACTATACAATTTAGTAAAATTTTTAAAAGCCATGTGTAATTTTTTAAATTTGAAGAAAAAATATGTAATTTGGTAAAATTTCAAGAAATTATACATAATATTTTAAATTTGAAAGGCAAATATACAATTGGTAAAATTTCAAAGAATTATATCTAATTAACCCTCTTTGTATAATAATTCAGTTTTATATCGCCTGACCCATTTTTGTGTAATCTATATTTTAATGGAAGCAATATGTCTTGGGATCTCAAAAGTTCATATCAATTTACTTATTAGGATTTGAATATAAATCAAATTAAATAAGCTAAATATTGTTTGTTAAATGTTACAAGAGAAAGTGAACTAATCCAAATATTACTCTATAGTTATCACAAGGTTGCTCATTTATGTGCGAAGAATGGTTAGTTGAAATTTAAATAATTTATCATAAAGATATTAAAAATATATTCAAATGACTCATTCGTATATAACCAGAATGGTTTCCAGCCTATATTTATCCTGGCACAGATATATTGAACAGTCAGTCAATAAATAAAGCTGTACAGGATTTGAACACAATGAATCTGTTTATGCACCTATGTGAATGGGATGCAATTGGCTCAATCTCAGTGCCATTGAAAAAGCATAGACCTGTAGATAAAATAATAGGACCTGTTTGCAGCTACGAAGGTTCAGCAAAAAGATACAGGAGCAAGGAAGCCGCCACTGCCACAATAAAGCATACCTATCAAAACTCAGCAAATGATTAGTATTAGTGGCAGTATTCGACCACAGGCCATGCATACCTACCATCCTTATCAACAAACAGTATTTATTTTTTCAAAGTACCATCATGTATTCATGTCGTAACTTCTTGCTTTTTAGCAGATTGCAGCAAAAATCATGCTTGTTGGAATCACAAGGCATAACTAAGCAATCAGACTCACTGTTGTTTTAGGCTGACATGTGATGGGAAGCAGAAATCCTTTGGAAAAGAGTGCATATTAGCAACCTGAGATGTGAGAAAAAAAAGAACATCATACAATAAAATTGCCACAAACTGGACCACTACAACATTGAATGCACTAACAACATTTACCTCTCGAGTTGTGAAATATCGAACACCCAGTTCTTTCAATAAGGAGACCTCCTCAAGGTCGTTTGTTGATTTTGGGTCCTTGTTCTTTCAGATGTAGTAAATTGATGCAAATGCAAAAACATTCTTTAGCAAAGCAATACATGTTAATATATAAAAAAAAGAAAAGAAATAGCAAAAGCATGAACTGAAAAACACTGTCAATGAACTTGAAGTAAAGCAAGAAAATAAAAAGAATCATAAATTTCATGAATAACAGCATGACAAATAAAGTTGCAAACATAAAAACAAATCTAAAAAATGTAATCAATTTGTAATGATAGAGATCTTACTTGCTTGTGAAGGATTTTTGTCAACAGCAGAAAAGACAAAAGGATTGCAACTAAATGCCCTCAACAAATATTGCCAAAAAAAGGATCATTCAAAATGAGGATACCCATAGCACTTCCCCATCGATCAATCAAACTTAGTGGGACAGTATATATGTCCAATACTTGTTGGTTGCAATTTCCTTGAAACTCCTCTCTGGTGGAATTGCTGCAGAATAAATGCCATTTTCATGTGACTATGAGAGATAACTGGCAGGGCTGCAATTTTCATAAGCTATATAATCCACTCTTGAGTCATAAGCAATTGACATACTCTGACTTATAGTTGCATGAGGTTCTTGTCTCCAAGAAACTACTTATTGGTTCACAAACTTCTTGTTTTTAAATGTGGTGGTTATGTCCATCAATCAATATTGTACTGCCTGACATTAGAAGTGGACAAGGTGTCAAAAGCAATTGGCTGTTGCAGAATGGACGCAGAAAAGATGAAGGTCTTCTTTTTGACTGCCACAAGACAATGAAATAGAGAAGATTTAGGCATGATGCTAATATCTTTCTATAAGAAACAGAGAAGCAGTCAAAGGCAGCATAAACGGTTCCCGTATGAGTTGAAAAGACAAGTGAGATGAGGGCAATGAGCATGAAAATTCTTTTTTCTACAAATGCTCCTGTCTGATATAGCCCAACTAGGTAACAGCATTCTGAAATTTAATGTTGTAAGTTCCTCAATGTTCTAAAGATTCCATGTGTACATCTTCTGGTTGAAGCGTTGTAATTGCTAATTTAAATTTCTGAAGGAAGAATGAGAAATCAAGGAAGCAAGAAAATGGCATCCAAGACTTCAAGAATGGTCACATCCTGGTGCAAGCACAACTCGGAACAGAATTGTAAATCCTTATTAATTCAAAAACCAGTCTAAAGCAACAAATGATAAATTGAACAATGCAAAGAAAACTAAAAATCATGAACATAGTTCAAGACAGATATCTGGCCAGGCAGAAGTAAGGAGGTCTAGAATATGGTATCCCAAATTGCAGAGGGCTCAGGATAAATTCTTGAGTAACAAATCCACTAATGGACAAAATTAGAAGCATCTGCTCGTGTGTATCAGATGTCTGCAATCAAACATAAAACCAGTCAATCAGATCCCATTACCATAAACCACACTACTGCAAACTAGGATTAAAGCTAACCCTTACAACATTGGTTTCGGAATGCATACCAACCTCAAAACCAACCACATTCTCCACAGGCATCATCATGGGAGGCTGAAGCATGCGTGGAATTAACTCCAGAATCTTTATAAAAGATGATGCTGGTGCATCAGCCGAATTTTTTTGAAGTCCTAAGAGCAAAAAAAATTTAGGCTTTGAACAATAGAACAAGCAACCATAGTCACACAATCCATGGGATTGTACCTTGTCGTGTGCATGGCTGACACGGTGGGGAAGGAACCCATGCATCTGCTCCCTACTTGTCCAATTCAGCAGCAGTCAGACTCTGAATATTCCCCTGTAGCGAAATTTACAATCTTCAGTATAATCCTTAACCTCAGGCTCAAAAAACAATAATTTTACAGGACAATTAGAATGTGAAAATGCATGGAAATACTTTTTATCAAAAATCTGAAAGAGGAAGGAAACCCGGAAGGGGCGATTGCCGAAGTTGTGCTGGTAGACATCGTTGGCGGTGTCTTTGATGTCGAACGCCTCGACGATCTGCCCCAGAACTCCGGATTTCATCAGCGAGTACCTCTGCCCAAAAGTTGGAGGAGATTGTCAAAGAAGCCCTAATCCGTAAAGAATCGGAAGAAGAAGAAACAACGAGTTTGAGAGATGAATTAGCATACCATTCCACCAACGCCGCTGTAGAACTGCAGGATCCTCCACGGCTCCTCCACCGTCTCGTTCGAAGCTCGACGCAAAACCCCAGCGCACACCACCGGCGATCCGCGAAGACGAAACGCTCCGCCGGCTATTTTCCGCGAATCTCGAGGCTACTGTATATGGATGGACGGTCGCCAAACGCTTCTGTTCGATCGATCGAAGGAGAGAACACGAATCAGGAGGCAGGGCCGCAAATAACAAGCAAAGCAGTTCAAAGTTTCAAAGTTTCAAAGTTTTAAATTTTTTGATCGAGGGACTCAATAATTCCTTCCAAATTGGTGTGGGGCCCACGTCTTCCTTGTTATATAATTCCAATTAGGAATTCAACAATTCCTGTTTCTACTTACCTGTTTGGATAAATTTCTAATTTAAAATTAAGAAATTAGTTAATTCTCTCAATTTCGAAAAATTGAAGAAATTATTAGAATTATTTATTTAGATGAATATATTTTAGATAAAATTTAAAATGACTAATTCCCTCAATTTTAAAAAATATATTAAATTTAGTGCAAGAAAAACTAAAATATATAAATATAATTTATAAGCACAAAATATTTATCATTTTTTAAAAATTGATGTTTTATTTATAAGTAAATAAAATAATATAATACATTTAATATTAGAAAATGGTAAGTTAATTAAAAATTAAAATATATTTTAAAAATGGTCCAAAAATAAAAAATTATATAATTATAATATAATTAATTTAAGGTTTATTTAATATAGTTTTTATTAAATAGTTTGATAAACATAAGATACATATTTTCTTAGAAACATGATTTATTATTTTAAAAATTAACATAATTATTAAAATGACCCATAAATAGAGAATTATATAAATATAATAAAATTAATTCAGGATTTATTTATTATATTTTAACTAGCAAGTTAAATAATTTGATTGACTTAAAATTTATACTTTTTTAAAAAAATATTTATTTTAAATTAAATAAGAAAATATAAAAATTGTAAAATTAAAAAAGCTAAATTAATTTTAAAATAAAGAAAATTTTATAAAAATGACCTAAAGGTGATATAACTCTATCATTTACTTTATGATCCCACCTCAATTTCTAAGAATTGGGTGTATTTGTTTCAAAATTTTTGAAATTTAAAATCAAAATTAAAAGAGGTTTGAAATTGTTCAATTTTTTAAATTTCGAATTTTAAAATTAAATCAAACACCGAATATTAAAAAAATGGATCATAATTCTGAATTTCCGAAATTGATACAAACAGGGTTTAATTCCCTAGTCTGCCATCCTCCGACCGGAGCTCACCTCCGTTGTCGGCGTTGATTTTGTCCTTGTCTGGTAGCCTCGAGCTTGTCCCCGTCGTCCCCTGCCCGCGATCTCCCTCGCCATCTGCGTCGATCACCGCGTACGTCGTCGACGCGTTTTCGCTGGAGAGGAGCTTTCTCTTCGACTGTGGTGGCAGTCTGGGTTGATATATCATGGTCTTTTGGGTGTTTTTGGCTCGAGTTGCTTGTTTTTTCTTTTAAATATTTGGTGGGATTTGTCTCATCTCGACCAATTTAGTTAATGTTCGGTGGATTTCTTTGGTGGCAGTTCTTTGCCGCTACCAGCAGCAGTTGCATGGAGATGAGGCCCGTTGTATGCCTTCGTTGCTCTTCGCGGGCTGCAGCTGCTATGTCGTCGGGCTAGTTATTGTTTTCTTATGACCTCAAAATCAATTGGAACATAATCCATGTGTTGTTGGAGGAGCTTTATTTGGAGTCCCGACTAAGAGTTATGTTTGAGGAAATATTACTTGTTTTTATGTATCGTGCTCCACATTATATTTTGTGGCTTAGTTGATACTTCTTTTACTCTTTTTTTTAAAAAAAAAATTATTTACGATGAAAACATCATGAAGAGCCTATTTGTGATTAAGTATACAATAAAAAAATCAAGTTTGGTCATAAAATTAATGATATGCAATATTAGAACATATTCATCTCCTTTTTACATTGATCAATAATGAAAACTACAAGCTTATGAGTAGTCATTTTTTATAATCTTTCATGCTATGTACAAATAATTATAGGCCTAAATTTTGTGCTCTATATTGCTATTGTATGTTGAATGTTAACTTGAACAAACTTAAAGTACATATATTTTGGCATGATAATAATATGAGATCAATCGATTGACGTGATACAATTTATCAAAATTGCAATATTAGATCTACCCATAACTTTTTTTAATAGAAGGGGTATATATTACTAAATGATTGTTATCTAAGATTTCAAATAAATATCTATATTATTTGCATTGTTTCTTTATGAGACTATTGTTGATAAAATTTAGCTTTTTTTTAACAAATATTTGATTAATGGATGGATGATAACCAGATTTAGAATTTCTAGATATTTAAACAAGTGAATTTACTATTTTGTAAGAGATGAAGTTCTTTAGAATTAAAGACAATGAGTCCCATGCAAAGACTTACTCAATGAATCAAGACCTATGCCTTGCCGTTGTGGAGACGAACAAGAAACTGGAAGAAAGTAAAAAAGTAGAAAGCAATAATGAATCACAAATCACATAAGATGTGGGTAAAAAAGTACTCTGAGTTTCTCATTAGATTCTTTGTTGAACAAATTTTTATAAGAATCGAGCAAGGCAAGTCCTTGTGTGCACAATAACCTCGTGTGAAAATTTTTCCTTTGTTTCATTTTTTTATTATCTTTTGCAATACTGAAATTTTCATTTGTATCTAATCATATATTTATTAGTGCATTTAAATTGATATAGATATATAAATTAAATTCTAATTATAAATAAAATGGGATAACTCATCCATTTGAAAATGATTGATCAAATCCCCAATTTCTTATCAAATTTAACAATGAATTATGAGAATTAATATATTTGATCAATTTCGTTTGGAAACAAAACAATGGGATTGAAGAAATTCAGAATTATTTGGTTCCATTTGAAATATGTCCAAACACCAAATGCAATGAAATTGCCAATTCTGTCAATTTTCGATTCTAAAATTTGGAATTATCAAGAGACTACTTCAATGAAAGTCTTAGGATCATTAAATAATGTATTTCAATAAATTTTTGAATTGAAAATTTTAGAATTTAAATTTTCTCGAATGGATTTTAAAATAACAACAAAAGATAACTTTGATTGTAGAACTAAGAAGGCAAAGTATTGAGTTTGTCTCATTCTATAATGGTTATTATCACAAGAATAATCCTAAATATCTATTAAAAAATTTTATAAATAATCCCCCGCAATTTTGATATTTAACTACAATTCCTCCTTTTCTAATTTTATAACCTATAATTCTCTCATTGAATCCTAATTAAATTTTAAACTAAAAATTTTACTTTTACCCTAAACCGATTTTCATATAAATACTCAATTTTTTAAAAAATTATATTAAAATTCTCATTTTCTTAAAAAATTGATAAAAAAAACTCTTCATTTTATTAAAATCTTAAAAAAAATCTCTTCATATTTATGAAAAATTTATCGAAAATCTTTAATTTCATCAAAAATTGCAAAACAACAATAAATTTTCAAAATATGTAAAAAAAAACCCTCATTTTTAAAAATTATATAAATATTCTATTATACCTCAAAATTTTATTTTTTTCGAGTCTATAAAAAATAACTTGTTATTTAATTTATGACAATTATCATATTTAACAAGTCTCGATTTTTCGTTGTGTACTAAAACCCCAATTTTCAGCCTCGCAGCTGCCGCATTAACAAAGTCTCCAATTGCCCATGAATCCTCACCAAAAAATCGGTAAAGAATGCATTTCACTTTTCCTCATCTTTTCAGGGCGAATCACATTCTCATGCAAGTGCTTGTTCTTTGCTCATCAGGGGCAATGGACAGCAGTCCTTCTATTCGTTCTCGCCAAGTACAAAAAACTAACAAGTGCTATCAAAGAGTTGACAAATTTGTAGTTGGTTTCAAACTTTTCAAATATTCTCCAAGCATCTTGCTTTCGTTAGTTGTTTTCGTCGTTTGTTGGCCACTGTCGGATGAAATTGAATTGTATCCCATTTTGTACTCCGAGTGTGAGATTCGTCAAGATCTCTGGACGGTCGGGAACTCGAGCTTTTTTTAGTGCATGCATTGCTATAAACCACAGCCGATTATTTGCGTCCGTCCATTGTGCTTCCTGAAGTAGAAAAAGTTGTTTCATTGTTGTCCTGCTGCTGCAATCAATCGTCAGGAGGATGACACAAGATGAAACGAACAAGGAAAGCGCTTCTGCCATGCTCCTAACTGGATGTCATTGTTCTTCTGAAACAACACACACTACATATGATTATTGCTGAATATATTCTCCAGTAGCTGTTGCTTCCTTCTCCACCACCACCACCGCCAGAAAAGCATCGATTCTTGCTTGAAAATCCAGGCAATCAGTCACTTTCTGGTTTCTCCCTTGCCTCTTTCCCCCTTGCATTTGTGTCTTATTGCCTCAATGCCTCGTGCATATTTGTGTGTGATCTCTTCTGCGCATAGATTCTCTGCCTAGAAAAAGCCTCTCTGCTTTCCCCCACCTGCCTTTATCTTTCCATAGGCATTTTCAGGTACAGCTTGCAGCTGTGTTAGTAGAAAGAGCACTAGTGGCCTTTAGATTCTATATGGGTTCTTATTCTTGTTCCTAAACCAGGTATAGTTATAAATAGAGGAAGGCCTATTGTCATCTTCTTCATCGTCGTACAATAGCTGTTTTGCAAGATGAGCGATGGGAGCAGTTCTTTTGCACCTGGTTTTGCTTCTATTCTTCTCATGCCACACACAACTGTTAATTTTCTTTTCCTTTCAATTTTTTTCTTAATGGATGATTGCAGTCAGTAGGAATGCTCGGCGGCCTTTCGAGTTCGGCAGGACCTATGTGATCAAGCCCAAGGGGAGGCACCTTGTCACCATCGTTTGGCTTCATGGTCTTGGTGATAATGGTGCTAGGTATTTCTCTATCTTTTTACTCTTCTTATATGCAGTTTCCTTTTGGTGTGGAAATCCATGTGCAGTGGTTGAAACTTTTTTCCCTTTTTCTTGGTGCTGTGGTTTTATTCCATGTGATGATTAACACAGTTCTCTTGTCTTCCTTTTTCTTGACATACTCCTAGTATTTACAGTTAACGTGCTAAAATAATTTCTGCTCAGCATGTAGGATATAGCCATCATAAGATTGTTACATTCTGGCTGCACACAGAGAGAATAAAGAGATCTGGAGAATGTCAATGACCTTTCGTCTGTTCCAGAAGAATCATGTTGGACAACAGGAAGTCTGCCTCCATCTCTCATGCAAGATTCCACCCTAGTGGATTTGATAGGAGAGGGAACCGTGGCCGTAAACCGAATAAAATAGAACTCGAGGAGCTATCAGTGTTCACTTTCCACTGATTCTTTAGAGACTGCTTTGGGCTAAAACTATTGCGAATTAGAAAAAAGAATATGCTCGAGTCGCCTTCATAACCAATTATGCACTAGGCTTAACAGTTTTGTCATTCTTACTGCTGCATGTTCCAGATTCTAGCAATATACAAGGAGAAGCAAATAGAGGCTCCCCTCTGTTTCAATGGCAAGAAAAAAAAAACATGAATTCTGATTTTTGTTTCAAGGAAGCATGTTCTCATTGAATTCTGAGTCAGAAAACATGTCTTCGACCTCTGAATCATGTTCTCATTCAACTCTGCTTGCCTTTTGCAGCTGGTCGCAGGGTTTGGAAAGCCTTCCCCTTCCAAATGTAAGCGTGCAGACTATGCTGTAATTTGTAGCACTAGAGTTTTTTGAACTATGTCTTGAACATGTTCTTCTCCCCTTCATGTTCTGTAAAATCTATCAGTTAAGGGCCTCTAGTGCTGCAGATTAAATGGATATGCCCGACTGCTCCAACCCGGCCGGTGGCAGCTTTTGGTGGATTCCCTTGCAATGCTTGTAGGTTTACTAGCTATAAGCTCAAATCTCCCAACTTTACTTGCCATAATCAGTCAGATTCCATGTCAATTTGTCTTTTGTTTCTCAGGGTTTGACGTTGCAGAATATTCAGAAGATGGCGCTGATGATGTTGAAGGAATTGATGCTACCGCTGCCCATGTTGCGAACCTCTTGTCCACCGAGCCTGCAGATGGTATGCTCCACAACGAGCTCAGTTTCTCAACCACTCTCTCTTCTTTCCATTTGCGATGCATCTTCTTTTTCCTTTTCTGAATTTCCAAATCTTAGTGTTGAAATTTTTAGTGATGGGACAATCTTTTGGTCATTGAAGTCAAGCTAGGCGTGGGAGGCTTCAGCATGGGTGGTGCATCTGCTCTGTACTCTGCCACTTGCTTCGCTCATGGAAAATATGGAAATGGCAATTCGTATCCTGTCAATCTAAGTGTAGCTGTCGGACTTAGCGGCTGGCTTCCTTGCTCCAGGTCCATCCACTTACAATATCTTTCTGGAACATTTCTTCTATCCAATGTCTTCATCCTTAAGACGAAGCTCATCTGTACTCCCATGGAACATACTTTTAGAGGCTTGAAGAACAAGATGGAAGTGTCACAAGATGCTCCAAGACGGGCAGCAGCCTTGCCTGTCTTGCTCTGTCACGGAAGAGGTACTAAACAGTCTATTATATTCACTCTAAGAGAAGCAAGATTGTTCTGATCAGAAAAATGGTACAGTTAACAAAATGTTCATCCGCAGGGGATGATGTAGTCCTGTACCAGCACGGAGCTAGATCTGCAGAGATTTTGAGATCAGTTGGATTTCGCAATCTTGCATTTAAATCATACAATGGGTGCGCATAATTGATATTTAAGTCTTAAAATTCTCCGATTTTATTTTTTTTAACCTGACGAAGTGTTGAAACTCTGCAGAATTGGCCACTTCACAGTTCCTGAAGAGATGGATGACGTGTGCAGGTGGCTCACAGCAACATTGGATCATAATCGGGGATGATTTTGTAGACCTTGCCAAGTTCTATATGAAATCAAATAAGACTGCATAATAGCAGGGTACTGTTCATGTGAGGTTTCAGTGGGATCTTGATTTTGTTTACGCATGCTTTTGCAGTCATCTTACTCCAATTTGACGGTGCTGTTATTGATTTTGTGTGTAACTAAGACGATGGTATACAAAGTAAAATACTGAAAGGCTAGAGAAGAATGATGTTTGTTCCAAGAACCCAGCGTCAACTCGAGATAAATATAACATCTGAAAACCAGATTTTCGGGACCTGTTTAGAAAATTAACTAGGTCGCGATTTCCTTTTCCTGCGATTTGTTCTTCACGATGCAGAGGGCAGCGGCCTTTCAACGTCATCGAGAGGTTCAGCTATTGCCGGAAAAAACCCGACCTGGCTAAGGCCGTCGCCGCCATCATGACCCTAGCCACCGTTATACGCTCTAGCACCGCTACCACCACGATGGAGCTCGAGAAAGCCTCTGATGAGCTCCAGAGGACAACGGCGGTGCAGCTAGGGTTTTGACAGCGCAACTTGACGGCGGCGGGCATCTAGGACCGTGGACTTCGACGTGAGAGCGAAAATGCATCTCTCTCTTTCGTCAACCTCACCTTTGCGAAATTGAAGAACTCTAGATCTAGATTTTGTGTTTTTTCCTCCTTTTTCTCAACAATGTTATTGTTTTGATTTAGAATTAGAGTTTGTAGAATTATATTTTCTGAATATTAATGCTATTGGTATTATTTTCGGTCTCAGTTATTATCTAAATTTTTGTTAGTATATTTAGATTTCTTGACATTTAAAATTTTAATATGAAATAAAAAAATTTTAACTATGAAATAATAATCCTATAAAATATAGGAAAAATTACCTACAATTCTCTATAATTAGCCTTAATTACCTATAACTCCATTAATTTTTGAAATTACCTACACCCTCTTCTTTTTTAAAATATTTACCTACATCCTCCTGATTGTTATTTAATCAAAATTTTTCCAAAAAATTTTAATTTTACCCTCGGTTATTTTTACAATTAAACCTTTAAAAACTTATTTTTTATTATTTAACACTCCGAAATTCAGATTTTTGTAAATAATACCCCAAAATTATTTCGATTTACAAAAAAATCCCTGAAATTATTGCGACGACAACGAGGGCGGTGGCATGCGGGTAGCGACGTCGGAGGCTGGCGGTGAGAGCGGAGGCCAAAGGCCGGCACGCGGGTGCGGACGGCCTCGGCCTCCTCGGCAGGCAGGATGGAGGCCAAGGCCGGCGTGCCCGCGTGCCTTGGCCGTCCACGCCCGCCCGCACGCCGGCCTCGGCCTCGGCCTCCGGCTTTCGCGCCAGCTCACCGGCCGCCGCCGTCAGCTCCCACACACTGGGCTCGGGCCTCCGCTCCAGCTGTCGGCCTCCGGCGTCGCCGCGCGCGCGTCGCCACCTCGTCGTCGTCGCAATAATTTCGAAAATTTTTCTGTAAATCAGAATAATTTCGAGGTGTTATTTGCAAAAATCTGAATTTCAGAAATTTTTCTGTAAATCGGAATAATTTTCAGGGTGTTATTTGCAAAAATTCAAATTTTATTTAAAAATAAGTTTTTAGGAGTTTAATTATAAAAACAACCGAGGGTAAAATCGAAATTTTTTGAAAAAATTTTGATTAAATAACAATAAGGGGTGTAGGTAAATATTTTGAAAAAGAGGGGAGTGTGGGTAATTCCGAAAATTACGGAGATTGTAGGTAATTAGGGCTAATTACAGGGGGTTATAGGTAATTTCTCCTAAAATATATTATAATGAGTTTATCGTAATACTTAGAATTTAGTAAGATTAATGTAATCATCTTAAAGACAAAATTTATAAATATGACTTGGAATATTATTAATAAGATCAAAAGACAATTTTGTCATGTTTTGATCTAAGTTAATTTCCTCTCAAAATTATAAAATGTTTATATACATTATTTGGAGATCAATTATTTTACTTTAAAGACTTTAATCTTGATATTATTATGATATTTGACATGAAATCAAGTGAATGTGTATTATTATGAAATATGTTAATTGATTTTAATATCAAGTGGATGTGTACTATAACTTTGATCTTAGTGCTATTATGATTGATTTGTATCGAACATAAAATTAAGATAATCCCTTGTGACATTATTTTTGACCGAAATTAGATAATACTTATTAGAATGAGACCAACAAAGCTAGTTAAGATTATATTTGAATTAATGTATTAAAAATCATATTGTCTAATATTACTAGTTATAATTATTTTTGTTCTATGTCTTAGGATCGGACGAAAAGCCTTAAGTTAAATTTTTTTTATTTATCGTGACTTCTTATGAGTAAATGAGAGATTCTTAATAATATTAAGTAATATTTAATTTATAAATTTCATGTCTTTTGATGATTAATAAATTTCAAGTGCGATACATATTTAAGTAATTTCTTAACATAATATTGATACGAAGTTATGATTATATTATGATTTATGATGTATGAGATTAAATAACTTAAAAATATAAAAATTCATGTATTTGAACTTATAAAATATTTATTAAATCTTGACATATAATTTATTTTTATATTTAATTTGTAAAAATCATATGAGTATTGATGACAAGAATATCTAACTTGTGAATATTTTGTGAAATTTCATATTTTACTAATTTTAACTATATTAGTTTTTTTCATGATTCATATTATGATCTATCATTGGAATTAAATAAAATGATTATGTTAACATGAGTATGTGATTGGGAAACATCAACTTTGCTGTCATTCGTAAACACTAAAATAGCAACATATTCATATTTGTGATTCTTTTTAGGACATATTATATGTATGATCAGGTCACTGATTTCAATCATGCCAATCTATTCGTAATTCAGGTCATCTAATATATGTATCTTATTTCATATAAAAAATATTAATCTTTATTAATTTAATACTATCTTATATTTCATTTGAAAAATATAATTATTTATTTTTAAGTATCACTTTAATATGTTATTAACGAATAGTAAACATTGACGGACTTTAATGAGTTTATCGGATCTTTATGGATCTAATATAAATTTAACATGTTGAATGTTAAACGAACTTAATATAAAAGTTAATAAGTTTTAGCAGACTTCAATCCGCCTCAAGCCTATACGGCCGACTTTGGGACTACCCAAGCCTATATAGATTGGTCCGTTGCCACCTCTAGCCGCTTTTTGTGTCGATTAATATTATTTTGCGTGGTGGATTCGTTCGTACATGTATTAAGCAAGATTTTAAATTTTAGTTTCAAAACGATTTTGACACCCACTGAAATTGAACTAATTTTTTTTTATTTCAATCAAATTATTTTTTTAATTTTCTTTTACTAAACTTTAATTTTAAATTAAAAAATTTTAAAAAATTTTAAATGAGAAAAAAATTTATTTACATATATGTTTTTTTTATATTATTAAATAAAATTTTTTTAGTAAAAAATAACTTAAATATGAAGGAAATAAAATTACATCACCGAAAAATCAATCCTAAGTCACCTTAATCCAAGATCAAGATCTTAACCACTAAAATCAAGTATTTTTTATGATAAAAATATAACATATAAATATAAATAATATATTTTTAAAATTGAAATCAAAATACATGATCGAAACCGCAGAAATCAAAACATTTGGACCGATTTTAAAAACCTTGGAATTAAGCAAACCAAATTAGGCAAATTCCTTGGGGTACGTTTGCTAAAATATTAAAAGTATAACTCATTAGTTAATAAACAATAATTAAACTTAATCAATTAAATGCAAGTTAATTAATTAAAACTATGCAAATAATTTTTTTATGGATATTATTTTTCTTTACCATTTGGCAATCTACGGTCGAAACACCAAAAATGTAATGTTCTTCGACGATGATGGTTACCTAGCAGTAACCTCTCATATAAAATTTCAGAAGATTATTTTAGATAATTAGAGTATCTAATCTAATGTGTTAAAAGATGATTAAGGGATGAGAATAAATTATTATTTGGTTAAAATTGATGATGTAATAATTGTAATTTATTCCCATTTCTTAGTCAAATTCAACAAAGTACAAACCGCAGCTACACAGGTACATGACCCTGGCACTATTGCATAGAAACATGATTGGTCCATAAAATGCTACAAATAAGCAAGAAATGAGGCAAAGAGTAGAATACTCGGATAATCGCAACGGTTGTCGAGTGACGTTTCACTGTATTTGATTCTGAGGGAGCAGGCTTTTCCTTGATTTCAAAAAAACAGAAAAGGGCCTCCCTCGAGATAGCAGATTGCTCCCCAAACGGCCAAGCCCCTGTTATAACAACCAGTACAATTGTTAGGATCAGTTACAATACAGGTCTGAAATGAAGTCCTTAAAAATAATATGAAAAAAATATCAAAAAATCTCTAAAATTTTTTGAAATTTCTAATCAGTATTTTATATTTTTGAAAATTTTTATCAATTTTTAATAAAAATTCTAAAACTTAGAACCAACTCTTGAATCAGCTAACTCTATATCATTATGTATAAACATTTTACTTTATCTATAAATTCTTTACCTCATATATAAATACTTGTATATAAAATAAAATATTTATAAATAATAATAATCTCACATTTTCATTTAAAAAAATCATTACTATAGCGTTAATTCTGAATTTCAAAAATTTTTAAGAGCTGGTAAGAAATTTTGAGAATATGAGTGAATGACCAAGAATTTTAGAAAATTTTTAGAATTATCTAATAATTTTTTCAAATAATAATCCCCCTCCATGACTGTCAATTGCAAATCATCAGAGGGCTCTCTTTCGCATCTTGAAGCAACATAAACAATGGAAAAACAAAACTAACACCTTGCAAAAGCTTCCAGAAATTAATGCACATTTCTGTCATCCTCTTTGGCATCTCTATGTGTGCTGCAAATGATTGGGACTGCCATCTACAAGATGTCAGTGAACTCCAAGTTTTGGGCATCCCACCGGGAGTGGCAGATCTAGATTTTCAACAGTTCTAAATGTCCTTGGCACCAATTTGTCTACATAAATTGTTCCATCCAGGTGATCACACTCATGCTGCAAAATACGAGCCTGCCAGCCAGAAGCATGGAGTTCCATCGGAAGTCCATCACGGCCTAGGCCTGTAACCTCAACTTCCCGATGACGTTCAACCACCGCCCTAAATCCATCAACACTGCGAACAAGTGGGCCAACGAGACCCGGTTAACAAGTGTAACAGATTGCAAATGTCACAGAAATGGTAAGATCACAGACAAGGAAAATCATGAAGCTACCTAATTTGCTTTTGAAGAAACACAAGTAAATATAGCGTGCAGATATGAAAATAAAGACTAACGCATCCAAAATAACTTTACCAAAAACAAACACATCTGAAATAAACACATGGACATAAGAACACATGATATCTTCATGAGCAGTTATACTAAAGAACATGTGTAAATTCCCAAACAATATTTCCTTTTCTTTAGTCTCAAATAATATTTCCTTATCTAAAGTAGCTGGAAATATGCAAACAATGTGCCTCATGCCTCTAAATACTGATGAGTCCCTCAAAATACCAAATGAGATGGTGAACACGATATACTGACAATTAACAATTATGCAAGTATGCAACAACTTGAAGAAATTTTCACAGGCCTGAATGTGGGAGAAAGAACTATAGACTATCTCTTAAGCAATTATGTTTAGATTGTCACAGCCCTCACATGTTTCCTAGGTTGATTACTTCAATATTCCTTCCTCCTTAGAACAGCCAGGTATTGGAAATGGTATGATTTCCTGTCACAATTCCCATGTTGAGTAGTATATAACAGTATTAGTTTGGAAACAGGTCAGAAAGTGGAAATTACATATTCTCCATTCCCATGGCCCATGAATATTCCAAGTGAAAGATCCACCATAACAATGGCATGTTATTTATTCAACCATTTACTGGTTGGTTTGCCCGATCAACTTGTTCTGTCACTCTATTCCCCAAAAATTGCAGTAGTCAATTTGCATGACAACAAAACAATGAAGATCAAGCTAGTTGCACATATATATCAGCATCATCTAGAACTATAGTTTATCTACAATATTTCAGCAAATAAATAATTGCACCAGTTAACTCAAAGACACATCGAAAAATATTATAATAAAAGAAGATCCTTCTGAGTCAGGAGATCTTTTATTCCATTGTATAATTTCTAATGCTGACACACAACCTCGGGGACACAACGAAAATAATTGGATCAACTACCCAAATGTGTTGCTGGAGAAAGGATCAGAGAGAACCACGGCCCACTTATCAGCAACAATGCAGGATCCCAGGACACACTTTTGTAGCACTTATAAAACAAGTCATTGTCTTTCATACTAGAATCATCCCTACAACTGATTACTTAAAGTCTCCACCACAATCATAACTTAAAAGCGTCTCCTGTCAATCTGTGCATATCAAGTATGATACACAGAAAGAAAGTCACAAGGTTGTAAAATATAATATTCATCCATAAATTTATCATATAAAAAGTGTAGATATAATTAAGAAGCCTTCATCAATAAAAAGAAACATCTAATGTAGTATGAAAAAATACCCTAAACATTGTGATGATGACAAAATCAGCAATATTTGCTGACAGACACAACCAACTGCTTTGGTTACATACCTGAGGCATCCTTCAAAGAAAAACGTAGTTTTATTGCCCTTCTTCTTAAGCTTTGGGTTCAATATGACCTGCAATAGGAAATCTGCTTGCTAAGGAGTGCTCAAAAAGACTAAATCAATGGAACATCTCAAACATCCTGGTCATGGTCAACTAACTCACAAGGAGATCGAAAGGACGCCGGTCTTGCGCTTCAATTTCCTTCTTAGGAGCATAATTGATATATTCCTTTGTGTCTTCCAGCACAATAATCTGTCATCAAGAATTCGACAATATAAATTGTCTAGTTCAAGTACATACTGGGAGAATGAAATGAAGAAAGAAACAAGGCGAGAAGGAGAAAGCAGGCACCCTCAATGGAATGCCGATCTGAGGAGCAGCAAGACCCACGCCAGGAGCGTTCCTCATGGCCGCAATCATGTCGTCGATGATTTTCTGGATCCTGTCAGAGCCGATGTCCTCGACGGCGACCTCGGAGGCGGGCTCGTGAAGCACGGGATCGCCCGCCTTAACAATGTCCGGCACGAGCAGCTGCTTCTTCCTCATCCCGCCAAAGCTGGAGAACCAGCCAGCGCCGGCGGCCGGCGCGGTCGAGGCCCCGTAGTGACATTCGTGGCCGGGGATAGCATCGCGGAGAAGGGTGTGCTTGACGATGAGGGGGAAGCCGCGATTTTTGGGGCGACGATGTGTGGGGAGACTGAGGCTGAAAGCCGAGGAGGAGGAGTGGTGGCAAAGGAGGAGGGTTCCGGCGGCGGAGATCGGCAGTAACCAGGTGGAGACTCGGTGGACGCGCTCCATTTGGTCTTCCTGCCTTTCGGTTTTTGACGAGCAGAGGAGGTGCTTTTAAAAGGATAAATTTTAAAAAAGAATTCGAATTTTTTAAGAAAATTTTCTGAAAAGTTTTTGGATCAAAATTTCAATGGTTTTCGCAGTTTGTGTTGGAGTTAATTATTAGGGCTAATTATCGTGCAACCCCCAAAACTTTTTTTAATTATAAACACTCTTATGAAATTTTCGTAATTACTTATATTCTCTCCTATTCAAAATATTTACCTCCTGATTATTATTTAATTATATTTTTTTCAAAAATTTCACTTTTACCTTCTATTATTTTATAATTAAATTTCTAAAAAAATTATTATTTATTTTATATATAATTTTCAGATATTTACATATAATACTCTAAAATTAGTCATATTTATAAAAAAACTCCCGATATTTACCGTTAAACCTTATCTCCTCTCTCGCTATTGCGCTATCCAGTCTCGTGTCGCTGCTCTGCCAGTCCCCAGCACTGTCGGTCCCTTGTGCCGCTGCTCTACTAGTGCCGCTGTTTTGTCGGTCCCCTGTGCCGCTGCTCTACAAGTAGATCCCCCCCCCCCCCCCCCCCTCTTGCCCCTGCCCCTGCCCTTGCCCCT